>VYZP01043789.1:0-38446 GCA_013400635.1 Hypocryptadius cinnamomeus
TTAAAAATCCCTCTGCATCGGGTATCCCCCCTCCACTGCCGCCGCTCCCTAGACTGACACCTGAGACAGCGGAGGTGACATCGAACCTGGTATGCAGACTGGAATGCACCCAGGATGCAAATGGACAAGAATCTACCCAAATCCAGCCAAAAACCTCTAAAACAACGAGCCAACATGGAATTAAGAGATCTNAAACAACGAGCCAACATGGAATTAAGAAATCTGAGTGATGTCTAAATATCAGGAACTGAGTCCAGTATCTGCTGAAGTCCTTTTTACCTCTCACCCTATGAAAGCATGTCTCCTGGAAGGAGCACCTCCAGGATAAAATTGAAAAAAACCAGGAATCTACTACTGCTCCCATGAGGACAGAATCCCCAGCTCTGCCTGCATACCAGCGGACACAGCTGCATCATTCCTCCTCCGTGCCACCTCCTGGAGAGCAGCACCAGAGGTGTTTGTGTGACAACAC
Organism: Hypocryptadius cinnamomeus; assembly: GCA_013400635.1. NCBI lineage: Eukaryota > Metazoa > Chordata > Aves > Passeriformes > Zosteropidae > Hypocryptadius > Hypocryptadius cinnamomeus. The sequence continues at coordinate 473 of VYZP01043789.1, forward strand.
CCATTGGTTCTCCCCGTTTGAGCTGATTTTTTTAATAAAGGCATTAAAAAGGAGAAAGATCTTCTGCCCTTATTTATTTCAGCGAATAACTGCATCAGTCACTGAAGGCTCTCAAAAAGGATCTCAGTTGTTTCTTGGAGATGCTCAGGAAAAACCAGCTGGGCTGCAGAAGGAGGCAATCCTGCATGGCATATGATGCCTCCCCAGGAAGACTCAGCACTTGGCAGCACCTCTGGAGGTACTACCTTGAACAGACCCTCCCAAGAAATGCGGAGAGCAGCAATAAAAGAAGGATGCAGTCACTCACTGTGGACATCACAATTACTCCTTGCTTTGGACAAACCTTTTGCAGGGCATATGCTCATTTCTTCAGCCTCTCCAAGGAGGTCGGTAGGATAAAGAATTCCCTGTTTTCACTATATCTTTTCCTCTCAGTTAATGACAGTAGGCTATCAATCCAGCAGGTCAGGGAGATCAGGGAAAGTGCAATATCAAAGACAGTGACATTTGAAGCTGCAAGTTTCAAGACTGCCAAAAAAACTTTCAAGTTGGTGAGGAAAGGGAGGGAAGGTTGTAAAGGTTAACATCTACACTTCAGCAGAAGAAAAGTGAACTCCCCGAATGAGAGGAGACTGGTCTGGCAAAAAAACTCCTTCCTCTGGAGGGATGAAACTGGAGAACTGTGACTTATGTACACCCAGAACCAGAGCTGGGGACCTATTCATGACCCTGGTTGGAACCCATTGCAGCTCTTCACAGATGCTCAGGCTCAAGTAGAACCACCCTCTTAAGCAAAAGCCCAGGTTTCACCTTTTCCACAGCTCTTTAAAAGGTTCCAAAAAACCACACTGGTGATGGTATTTTTGACACAGTTCCAACTCAAAGCAGATTCATGCAGGCATGCTAATGCACTCTGGGGTTTTAAACACCACTAAATTCAACCAGTGCCAAGAACAGTTGAGCTGCAACTTTAAATACTCAGAGTTTATCTTGTTTGAATAACCAGGAGAAAAGTAAAGAAATCACGTAGACCAGAGCCTGGCCGAGATCATGTCTGATTTGCACCAGGTTCTCCCCTTCACCAAGTCAGTCTGAGATAAACACTTAAGCTACTTTGCATAGCTGGAGGAGTAAATATGTATCATCTGTTTGTCCTGGTTTAAAGGAAGGGGGAGAACGGAAAAAGAGAAAAAAAATAAATTGAATTAAAAAGAAAATTGAGACATGACTTTCTTATAAATGGCACAAAAGAGACAGTGCAATGGGTGGCTACAGAGCTGGTAGCACTAGACAGGATCTCCAGAAAAAAAAAAAACAACCCAGGAAATCCGCAGTGTCACTTCTCCCCACAATTGATTCTGAATGAGCTTATTCCTTGCACTTGGTCCATGAGGAAGAAGCAGCTTCCTGGCTACGACAGGGGGAAACACAGTTATTAATAGCATCACAATGAGCAAGTAGCAGAAGTTATGTTGCAGCCCTGGAAGATCTTGGCTGGTTCATTAAAATATGTGTTGCCATGGCAGAAACTGCTATATATGGTAACAGTGAACAGTGGGGTGAGAACAATACACTTCTTGATTTGATGCCCAAAACCAAGAAAACAAAAAGGTTGTTTTTTCTTTTGTTTTCTCCCACCAAAACCCACACATTTATTAGCTTGTGTTCAGTCCAAAACTGAGCTTTTAGCTTTCAACAGTGGCAAGGAAGATAGCAAAAAAGAGACAAATTCAGGAAGACATTAAAGCAGGCACCACTCTCTGTCCTTCTGCAATGGCATGGCCGATGGATTGGGGCAGAAACTGGACCACATTCAACTTTGCTTTTTATTTGATATCCATCTAGACAGCCTTCATTTGCCAAACACTATGCTACCGATAAAAAAAATAAAACAAATAACTGCAGAGATACTTAAAGGAAGGTCTCTTCCAAGATGGGATGACTTGACATGCAATATCCAACATGGCAGCAGATCACAAGGATGCTGTGCTATTCTGTCCTTTGCTTTCCTCTTTGCAGTTCCCAGCCTCCTCTTCCCTTCCTGCAGCACAGCCAAGCACCGAGCACACACACCAAGTGCTGATACTTTCCAGAACTGTCTGTTACCCTCAACTCATTCCTGAATTTCAGTGCTCAGGATTTCTTCCCTCATTTGCTCTTCCCCAGCCACTACTTTCATCCCCATTTCTAGATCAGGTACAAACACTGTGAGCAGCAGAGATCCCAGCCTGGCTTCCCCAGGACTTCCCTCCTCTGTAAAGTTTGACCATCTGCTCCTCATCTTTGCAACCCAATCTTTTAATCATTTATTCACCCATGATGGACTTTTCCTTGATACCCTGTGCTGAAACATTTCAGTGAGAACCACTAGACCACTTCACTTGATCACCCCTGCCATGTACTTGGAAACACCTTCCGAGTAGCAGTGGAGTCACGTGGCTCAGTTTTTAGCAATACTGGCTCTTCCCCAACATGTCACACCCATTTATGTTCCCACTTAATGCTGGTTTCTGGAAACTTTGAAGTGTAAGACATGCACCTTTGGTAAAGCCAAGTGCCCCTTCCATTCTGCCTACAGGTGAGACACTCCAAGAGGTTTGTTAAGCAAAATACGTAAGCCTGGTCATGTCCTTTCTCCATCTTCTCCCTCATTGCTCAAAAACCCACACACGTATTACAGATGTTAAAGGCAGATGGCTGGCTGTTCTTCCTAGTAACTATTTCAGACTGACTGTCTATAAGTTTACCCAAATACTTTTTCAACCTGATGACGTCTTTTGCATCCGCGACTCCCAAGAACACTGAAACCAGAAGTTCATCACAGATTGTGTAAAATAAATGGCCTTCCTCTTATCTGCTATAAACTAATCTCCTTTAGGTTTCACCAAGTGCCCACAGTTCTAGGGCCACAAGACTTGGTAGAAAAAATTCAATTTATCCATAGAAGGGGGAAACACTGTCCTCAACGTTTAAAAAGGTAGAAAATAGGACCCTGGGAACTACCAGCCTGTCAGCCTCACCCCTGTGCCAGGGAAGATGATGAAACAGACCCTCCTGGAAGCTCTACTAAGGACATGGAGGTGATTCAGGACAACCAGCATGGCTTCACCAAGGTTAAGTCCTCCGTGACTAACCCAGTGGCCTTGCACACTGGCATAGCTCAGTAGACAAGGGAGGGGACAGAGATGTCATTTATATGGACTTCTGTAAAGCCTTTGACGCAGATCCCCACAACATCCTTCTCTCTAAATTGGAGAGAGATTAATTTGATGAGTAGACTGTTAGATGGATAAGGAAGTGGTTGGACAGTCACATCCAGAGAGTAGTGCTCAATGGCTCAGAGTCCCAACGGACATTAGTGACAAGTGGGGTCCCTCAGGGATCCGTATTGGGACCAGTGTTGTTTAATATCTTCATTAGTACACAAAGGGAACAAGTGTACCCTCAGCAGGTTTGCAGATGACACACCTGAAGGACAGGGCCATCCAGAGGGACCTGGACAAGCCTGAGAAGTGGCCCACAGGAATCTCTGAGGTTTGACAAGGCCAGACGCTGGTGCTGCATCTGGGCTGGGTATCAGTCCCAGTATCGATCCAGACTGGGGCAGGAACAGATCGAGAGCAGCCCTGATGAGAAGGATTTGGGGGTGCTGGTGGATGAGAGGCTGCACACGCCTGGACGTGTGTGCTGGCACCCAGAAACCAACCATGCCCTGGGCTGCATCAAAAGAAGTGTGGACAGCAGGTCAAGGGAGGGGATTCTGCCCCTCTCGTCCCCTCAGGTGAGGCCCCACCTGCAGTGCTGCATCCAGCTCTGGAGTCCTCAGTGCCAGACAGACACGAACCTGGTGGAGCCAGTCCAGAGGACACCACCAGATTAATCAGGGGGATGGAGCACCTCTCTTAGGAGGAAAGGCTGAGAGAATTGGGTTTGTTCAGCCTGGAAAATACGAGGCTTAGGGGTGACATAACTGCAGCCTTCCAGTTCCTAAAGGGGGCTTATAAGAAAGATAGACAGGGACTTTTTACAAGAGCATGTAGTGACAGGACAAAGAGGAATGGATTCAAAAGGGGTAGGTTTAGATTAGATACTTCTTTGCTAAGAGGGTGGTGAGGCACTGGAATGGGTTTGCCCAGAATAATCATGGATGCCCCTTCCCTGAGTTGTTCAAGGCCAGGCTGAATGGAGCTCTGAGCAACCCGGCCTAGTGAAAGATCTCCCTGTACATGACAGGGCGTTGAAAGCAGGTAATCTTTAAGATCCCTTCCAAACCAAACCATTCTCTGATTCTATTACCTTCATGACTTTGCATACCTTGATCTTGCTATGCAAGGAGGGTACACTTGTTCCCTCCATGCATACCTTGATCTTGCTATGGAAGACTTTTCTAAACCAAGGAATCACAAATTTTATGCTCTCTCCTCATAAGGCAGCTGCTCTGTCCTTTAGTAATTTTAATTATCTTCACTGCAGTCTCTCTAACACCACTGTCCTTCTCACAATGCAGAAATCAGAACAGCATGCAGTCTCCAAGACATGAACAAAGTGCTAAAGAGGGTCAAATTGATGCCCTCTGCTTCAGTATTAACTCCCTTGCTGATGGTGACCAAAATTGATTGGTTTCTTTGGCAAACATCACAGACAGAACTGATGATTTCAGAGAACTGTCAATGACTCCAAGCTCATTCTCAAGCTATAACTACTAGTTCCAGGCTGAATATCAAACAGGTCCAGTACAGGTAATTTTTCCCTGTTCACCTTGTTTTCCTACACTGAAGCTCATGTGTCACATATCAGTCCACTCCTCAGTTCTGTGAGGTTCTTATGGATTCCCACACCTTCAGTGAGCTATTCAACCCACTGAAGAAACTCTGCAAACCTGGGAATGTCACTGCACTCACCTGAGTTTACCCATAAGGTGCAAAACGCTCGCAGCACCAGTTTCTCGGGCCTTGCTGCTGACTTCTCCAGGCTGAAAAATGACCAGTAAGCCCTACCCTTCACAGTCTATGCTTTCACCAGCTCTTTGTCCATAACGAGACCCTTCCTCCATGCCCATGGCGACTTTCTTCAAAGCCTTTGGCAGAGAAACTTGCCAAAGGCTGTCTGAAAACACAGACACATGAAGCCTAGTGGTCCTGATCCCAGCATGCTCATCAACCTCCAGCAGATCCGTGAGGCAGAGGCAGGGCTTGCCTTTACAACAGCCTTTCTAACACTGCTCCAAGCAGCTGTGCTTGGCCATGTCTTCAGCAAACTTGCTCTTCATTGCAGAGACTTAGACACAGGGGTCAGACCCAACAGTCCATGAAACCCTGAATATTCTTCACAGCCCTTCCCTAGCAGTGCACCTGGACAAATACTGAGCCACTTCTCCAATTTCTTCAAGACTCTCAACCTTTAAAAATGCTATTGCATTCGCCACTACCAATTCATGGGATACCAAGGGCACTTTAGCATGAAAGCTAAAGTGGATACACATGAAAGGATACACATGAAAGCATCTCAGCAATTTCAGATTAAAAGATGCTTTAGCACTCTTGAGTAAACGCGATCTGTTTCTTAGCTTCTTATCAGTTCCTCTTTTGCTCTAAAGCTGTGTCTACTGATGTGCAATGCGAGACAACTTCTCCGACAGTTCTTCTGTAGCAAGCCTGAAGTTTGGAAAGCTCCTCCACAGGAGTCAAGATGGCCAAAAATGGTTCCGATTTTTTTGTGATAGCTTTATCTTCTGTGCCTCTCACACTGATCTCTTCTGCTGCCAGTTTCCAAAAGTCTTCAATGCATTTGAAAGTTAATCATATCTGGCAAATTCACTCCTCAAAAGTCTTAATCTGGCCCACCTTATTTTGATTTTACCTGTAATCTGCTGAAACAGATAGGTTTTTTTGTCTTCTTGCTTGGATACAACTTCGCCTTTTTGGTAAGCCTGCTTCTCATTCCACTGTACTTCTTTCCCCTGCACATTTCCCTTTCTTTGTGTTTTTCTTTAAAAGGCCAAACAAAAATGTCTGATCTGTTCTTGGTGGAGGTACCCATTCCTTCTGAGCTGGTAATATAACCACTAAATATTTTCTATGCCACCTCTGTTCCGATCAGCTCCTCTTTAGCCAAGGAACAGAACTCAGGTTTCTTACAACACAGCAGACAGCCCCTTTTTAGCAGACTCAGGAGTAAACACCAGCTCTGGGGAGAGGCAGACAAGTCTCATTTATTTTGTTTTTATGCTGCCAGTCATAAAAATCCCATCATAACCCCAGGCTTCGCATTACTATGACTATTCAGCATATATGTACTGAGTTTCCCAGATAACTGCATATTCACAGTTTCCAGATGCCTAAAATTAAATGTTTTTCCAGCTGGAAACATGTTATATAAACAAAGCACCTCCTGAGGCACCCACCAGGTGAGAGGTAGAGGGGTCAAGGCTTCTCCTTCCCAGGAGGAATACAGGACAACATCAAAGGGCAGAAAAGATTCCAGGAGAGCAGCGCCCTGCAACAGCATCTCCATTCCAAGGAACTGCCACAGCTTGGACCTTCTCCCTTGTTTATTTTCAGCACTACTGAGCACAGAGTTGTAGCCAAGGTTGAGGCCAGCAGGACCTTGGCAGGAGAAGTACAAGAGACAAGAAGCTGGGCCCAATGGCTAACAAACTGCAAAACAAGTTTAGTCAGCAACAGCTTTTAATCTAAGAAGTAAAAGCATCATGGATCAATTATTGCCTGAAGCACAGTAAAAGTGAGGATGACAACTCTCAGTGAGGGAAACAACTCTCAGCTGTTCCTTCCTTTTCTCATCTTCTCTCACAGCTTAGCAAGGTGTGAAGTTGAAAGATGAAGCCCAATACTGTCCTGCATCTTGAGCAACACAGAGAGCTCTGCTACAACAGAGCTGCACCCAAGAAGGGGCTGGCTGAATGCCCCCTGTAGCAGCACCCAGTTTTCACAGTCAGCCACCCCAATATTTCTTTCTGTCCATACTGCCTGTCCTAATGACAGGCCACACTACCCAGAGAGCCAACGGAGCAGTCCAAGCTCTAGCACAGACATATCTCACTGTTAAAGCTCTTCATACCACAGTTCACATTTGCCTTTCCCAGGGCAAATAGCCACACCATTCAGGAGGGTTTACAGCTATAGATCTATAGGCAAAGCAGCACAAATTCCTACTATAAGAAACAGACCCAAAATAGTAATTTCTGGGGAGTACTGTTAATTCATCTAAAGTCCCTCAAATCTCTGCAGTCTGTAAGACCTCTGGGTTTAAGCCAGTCCAGCTGGAATTTGAAGGGCAAGAAAGCTGCACTGCTGGCAGTTCCATGACAAATTTGTATGTTCTCTGACCACCCGCATGCTCTTGCTTGAAGAAATAACTACCATTGCAAGCAGCAGAGGCTTGAGCAAAGCAACACAAATTAACTGCATGCCCTCCTCTGCCTGCAGGAAGGGCCCACCACGTGCAGGTCCTGGAGGCCCAGCTCTACTTTGGAGTTGGTGCCACGTGCCCTGGCAAGACCAAGGTAACAGAGCTGTCTGGGCCAGCTGCAGCGGCTATTTTATTTCTCATCCAGAGTACAAGATGTACCTTGTATCAGGATACACCCTAAAATAGAAAATTTTGCTCCTCCCCAAAGAGACTCCACAGCAGCTCAAAATCAACACCTCTGGAGCTCAGCTCACCACCCAAGCCATCCAGGCCAGAGCACAACAACTACTGCAAGATATTCATTTTTGCATTTCCAGCTGAACTCTGGGTAGTTTCACTAAATCATTTGGTGATCACTATGCTGTTCACTCTTTCCCATCTGAAGTCTTTGCTTCCTGCTCCAGGGAGAGTGGGATGAACAAAGCAGCCTAAGGTGAAACTTCCCTGTAGCCCTGCAGCAAGTACAACTTCACCGAACACCAGGTACCCAAAAAGCTTTTCTCCATGTACAGACAGCTCTCACAGCTCAGCAGCAGCTTTGCTTATCTAAAGAGAAAATAGTGAGTGCTTTCATCCCTCCAAGACCAAATAAAGTTTAAGCATAAAAGTGCTCAGCTATTAGAGCACTGGATGGCTGACGGGGAGGCATCACTGGACATCAAGAGGCCACCTTCCTAGGGAAGAGTTATGGGGAGTCAGAAAGGCTGAAATCACTGACATGCCCCTCACTGCCAAACTCATACAGCCCTCTCTGTTTCAAGAACTAGATCAAGCCAAAGAAGTGTCACCACTAAAGAAAGCTCTGCCCACAGTATCTCTCTGCCAGCTTTCCTCTTGTAGCAGCGTTTACAATTCAAGGCCAAAGTCACTTCAACAGCATTACATTCAAAGCTGGCTCAACAGACCATGGAGAGGGAACAGGATGATAACATCATGGCACAATGGCACACTAAAATCAGAGTGGATGATTCAGTGATGTGTTCCCCACGACCCCCTCCTACTCCTTCCCCATCCCCAGCACTCATCACATGAGGCCAGCAGAGCTCCTCAAATCCTTCACAGGGATAACTCAGCCTACTAACTAATAGCAGATGGTTCCCTCTTGCTTTAGTGAACTCAACCACTCTGGTAACAGGACTCAGAACTAGGAAAAAAAAAAAAAAAAGGTAAGGCCGCAGTGCACAGCTTTACCTCCAGATCATCACTGTCTTTTTTATTTTTTCTGCTTATTGCCATCCCAAAACAGACCTCTACTTTGGAAGTCTCCAGACTCTTAAACCTGTGTTTTAGACTAATTTCAAACTACAGCTTTAGTAAATTTAGGCTGGATTGTCATACCACCACCAGGCATTTCCTCAACAGCTTCTAAGCCCTCTGTACAAAAAGGAGCATATTTGCTTTTCACCACTGTTTTCAGAGATTTTAAAAGTAATTTAATGAAAATTAGAGTAGATTACTTCAGGGGCAAGCTCCCTAAGGAGTTTCCAAGCCAAAACTGCAATTCACGGGCCATTTGTACTCCAACTCAGGACTGCAGATGAGAGCCCAAAAACAGCACCAACTCAAGCAGAAAGCTGCCCTCAAGCCCCAATGCTACTTCCTTCACACTCTTTTTACCGGGCTGATTAAATACAACTCAGCCATATCCTACCCAGACTATTCATTGTATTACACGGGCATAAATTGCTAAGATGATATACCTCCACATTACGACACGCTAAGCATCTGTCCTCAAGCCTACGTTACACGCTCCTCATGTCGGCTCCACTCCAGGCTCTGCACCTCGGCTCACAGCCATTTCACCATCTCTCTTTGCTTCCCTTCATGTCAATCGGTGATGATCAAGAATACATAAAACAGTTGGAGCTTCTCCTCTCACCCTAGCTTAGAGCAATACTTGGAAGGTCTAATAAAAAAAATCCCAAGCATAACTACTGGATCTAGGGAGCCAAGTAGAGCTAAACAATGTGGTTGATGCACAGCTGGATAGCTGCAGATATCAAAGAACTATCAAAGAACTACAATATACAGAAGGAAGAAATGGGTACAGGACCAGAAGACGACCAAATATGGCATTTATCACTTTCCAGCAAACTGACCATGTTTAAACTAACAGTTGAACCTTGGGTTACTATTTAAACACCTATATGGAAGACCCAGTGCCTAGATCACAATGGGACCACACGCAGTTTACTCCACATCAGGAAACAACCCTGCACTTGATATTTCCAACATGGCACGAACAGCATATGGGAACAAGTCCAGAGCAGATAAGACTATGTGGCGGGGTACAACTGTGCCAGCAGATGAGCAGGGGGGTGAGAAGCAGGTGCTGGAGCAGTTGAGGTGGCCAGGACCCGCAGGCAGGTTGGAATTCCAACGGTATGTGAGTCAGCCACTCCAGCCAGTGCAGAGGAACCTTTCCAAGCAAGACTACACAGCACAGCTCATGCAGTGCATTCCCTGGGCCTGTATTTAATTATTCAGCTAGAAAGTCTCCTAAGAGTTTTTCTCTGACTTTCCTTTGTGACTGAAAATACTTTACACCAATTCATCCTTCTAACCTGAGCCCTGGCTACTTGTACACAACATATTGCACTGCCTCAGAGTCAGAAAAATCCAAGACACCTGAACTCCATGTGGTTAAAGGAGATTTGCTGAGCTCAGTCTCAGCTCATCAGGCAGCATTGTGCAGGGATTTTCTTGGTATCACTAGTGATGGAGACAGTAAGCCTCTTTGTTTATTTTTTCCCAGATGAATGACACAAGCAAAAGCAAACAGAAAATACCAGAGCTACAGAACAAAGAGGCTATCCCTGCAACAGTGCACCTGGCCCTGGGCCACAAGTTCATGATGTCCATGATGACACAAAATCCCACTACACTGAATCTTTTCTGCCTCAGTAACAGGTTTCCAGGCAAAAAGCAGCAACCTTGTTTGCCCAGGTAGGAAACCGCCCCATCTGTCACAGCAAAGTGCCTTTTGGCAGTGTCCCACAGCTGCAAAGTTACACACACAAGTGAACCCTGCACAGATTTGTGTGGGGGAACCCTTCCTTCTTGGCTTGTTTGGTTTTGGTAGATCATAAACCCTGCAGCTAAGAAAAAAGTTGGTTTAGAGAGGCCCAGGACTGCTCTGCTTCAAGTTGAGACAGGAACACACAGCAAATCTGGGGAGCACAGGGTGCTCCCTCCTTATTTTCACTTCATCCATGTCGAAGCACTTGCCACTGAGGAAGGCAAAGCATAGCAAGAGCTTGGTTCAGGGAGCTGTGCACAAGCAGAATACAAGAGGGGTAAGAAAATACACCCTCCTCAGAGAACCAGACTTCTATTTGCCTCTGGTGGTTGATGAAGATGTCAGCAAATAATTTTACTAAGACCTTTTTGTTTCAGAGGTTCTAGCACTCTGCAGCATAGAGCCCTTGCTGGAATTTCATACAAGACCTAAAGTACAAAGAGATGAAAGAACCTGAAAAAAAAAAAAAAAAGCTCAGCATCTCCAGCACTTTAGTCTTTCAGTGTGTTTTTTTCAGGAAGAATTTTCTAAGGCTGATATTGTTTACCTCAAGCCCCTTCTTTTTGCCTGAAGCATGTAACAGGGAGAGGCCATGTCTCCTTGCCATGCAAACACTCACCTGCAAATCACAGAGTCCTTTTCCTCTGCCATGCTTTGCTGCAAGCAAGCAATCTGGATCTCTAGCAGTCTCATTTTAAGTTTTCCAAATATCTCTTGGCTGTGTGAGTTGCATAACCAAAAAATGGCAGCTGACAATGCACAAAGAAAAAAGCTTGGGAGAGTAACTGGAAGATAGCTGACACCAGCTACACTGGAGTTTACTGGGCTACACTCAGCTGGAAATATAAACACTTAATCCTTACAGCAGTAACCTCAAACTCACGGAACAGTAATTAGGATGAGAGAATATATGCCAAATAATGGTATTTCCATTATCCCATGAGACAAAGACCAAGCACAAAAGAATTTTCTCTTGACCTACAGTGTCTCTTCCAGATGTATGAGCCAGACGGACCTCACAGCTGCTGCTTTAGTTAATACTTTCCTGCCACTCCAAGAACTGAGTGCTTTAAGAAACTATCCAAAGCAGATTACTCTCCCTCATGAAAAGCACAAAACCCATCAAACATTCAGTTTGCTTCAATGGATACTCATGACTGAGCTACTAAAAAGCACAAGAAATTATTTGTTCACTAAAGTTGTCTTTCCTACATGGGAACAGCCTTCCTTGGCGAAGGCAGGAATTAACATGAAATATGTAATAATGACAGCAGAACTCAGGAACCTCCTATGAATCCAGCTAAAACCAAAACCCAGTGCCTGTTCTGGAATTTCTTTTTATTACAGATAAGAGGCACTTCCTGAACTATTTGAATCTGCTTAGGGGACTTTTTATAGAAACACAAGCGCATACACGTTACAAAGCACAAATAATTGCACTCCACTTGGGAAGGACTGATGGAGCCTAAATTTCTGACCTATCTATTTGCTGAAAGCTTGCAAGCATCTCCTAATTACATCATACACTGAGAAAGCCATTTGGGGAGTACAGCAGGAACAGGAACATTGGAAAAGGAGACTACAAGAAGGAGGAAACACTCCTTTCCTTTGAACTTTTGATTAGTTTCCATTAAAAGACTCTGATCTGTCTGAAGGCATTTCCCAAAGACCAGGTTTTATCTGCATAGGCAAACCCTGGAAGGTCTGACTGCCCCTTAGGAGCTAGCTCTGGGCCATGCTGGGCCTGCTGATGGAAGCACCTTAAAAAGGTTTTGGCAGCAACAGTAGACAGGACAACCACCTTGTCCTCTACAGCCCCTCTTCTGCTTCTGCCAGAAGAGCTACTGGAGGAAAACAAACTCCTGGCTTCACTTAAAGCCAGTCACCCCAAAACATTTAATTCCAAGCAAACTTCCCTGGTAAGCTTACCAGCTCAGTAGCATGTTTAGACGACTGGTGACAACAGGAGCAAGCATATGGCAGAGGTCAGGTTTGCTAGTAACTTCTCCCACCTGCACTTATTGCCACTGATTTTGCAGAGCTAACAGAGACTTTTGCTATCCCAGTTTAATTACTGCCAAGTGAACTACCACCATCCAGCCCATACAAGAAAAGGCTCATTCAGCAGACAAGAGTGGGATGACCTGCTGAGGGGCACGGGCTTGTCCTGCAGTCAAAGTTAGCTACAGAGAGAATGTTTATTCATGGCCTTATTTAAGCCAGCTAAGAAGAGGCTAAACCAGAACAGGGCACATGGACCCAGTTCAGAGGATGTGGAGGGCTCTGCACAGCACAACTGTGAGAGGCTTGGATGCCCTGCCAAAACGCCTCTGCTGCAAAGTCACAGCTGAGTTCAGACACACAGAGCCCATCAGCAGCTCCAGGGCAGGGTGATGAAGTGTCAAAGTTTTCATTCACTCCAAAATTAAAGTTGCTAAAAAACATGGAAACTGGTATTCATGCAAACTCAAAGCATGAATTAATCTGAATTAACTAAAACCAACAAACTATACTAAAATAAATCAAGATTCAATAACAAAATTAAGAGTCCTCATTGTAACCACAACAAAACACATAAATCCCTTACATTTTGTATAAATCAAATTGAAACAACCAACCAGAACAGCAGGTTTCCTGCTGAACAAACACACTTAGTACCATTCCCAGTCCTTCCACCCAACTAACATGACTTCAGCAACCTCAGTATTTCTGGGTAGGCTGGAAGATCTCCCTTTGCACCCATCCTGAGGCTGTTTAATTCAAACAGCCAAAAACATGCTGCTAAAACAGCAAGTCCAAACTTACAAGCTTTCTTCTCCATAAGTAAAGTGGCAACCCAAGTAGTATCATTACTACAGCATTTACCCATCAGGAAATACAGATATGACATGTACGACTTCCAAAAAAGGGTTAATGAGTATTTATTAAATGGCACTGTCAGTAGAAAAAAACAAGCCACCCTAATGGGCCAAAAAGTCAGAATCCTACAGCTGTTTATGCTTTATTACCTTTAATTGCAGAAGTAATTCCATTAAAGCTGATTTTATGTATCTTAAAGCTCATCCCACAGTCCCTCAACAATGCTAATAATTCTTCCTCCACGGCTCTCAGGGGAAAAAAATCCCTTGGTCCCTGGTTTACAAAACTTTACCCGTTTGTTATCAGGCAGTTACCCCAGTCCTGTGAAGGCAGCCCCAAAAGAATAGCAAAACGGATTTTAAAAATGCATCAAAGCTCAGACACCAATACAAGGAAATCCGCAAGATGTTCTTACCCCGTAGGCAGCTCGCTACAGGAATTCCAGGCTCTCCTTTCATCTTTGTACCACACATTACATTTTTCTAGAAATCAAGTTAGTCAGTTGAATGGGAAGCACTTTTTTTGTGTCCCTACAGCAGGGCAGCACTCAGTAAGCCCTGTTCTGCATGGCATACTACACATGTCCCCCATGAGGATTTCTGCTGCAAATCCAGTCAGGATCAGGCTGAATGCAGACTTTTGCACTACAAGGATGACCGTAAAGTTCTCTCAATTACAAAACGCACCAGACCCGTGGACTGAGATCTCACTGTAGCTTATGTTCGCCCAGCTAAGGTCAAGATATCTGTTTCAGCTATGCAAACCTGCTGTGAATACAGAAGGCACGTGAACTACCTGAACAAAATTGTGGCTTCTAAATCTGCATTCCTATAACCCGCTGTGATCTCAGCATCCCTCCAAACAGCCTCCATCCAGCTGACAGGAAGAGTTGTCTTGTCAACCCAGCAAAAACCAAATTCAAAAGTACTAAAGAGACAGTGAGAGATGCACAGGTAAAACACAGTGAAATCCAACACAAGAAGCTCCAGCTTCTGCTGGAGTACTCATCTGCATCAGCTAGTGGAATGATAGCTTCAAATCTACACAATTTTGTCAGGCTTTAGAGTTTACCCCAAAATGAAGAATCTACAACCTCAATCTCCAAGCACCTTTGGCTGTCACAAGCACAGAGGCAGAAGCAGCTGCTGTGAGGTGTTGCTCCTGGCAAGATGAAAGAATGGTGCTGTGCTCATCATTTTGCTCTGTCTGAATTCTGGTATTCTAGGGCCACCCTCAATGGGATTTGCTATCCCTTCCCACAATGCTCCTTACAGACTAACTCAAACCCTGGTCTGCTGCAGGAGATACAGCAGGAAAAAGAAATAAAACAACTTCAAATGCAAGAGAAATAAAAAAATTATTCCAAACACCTTGCATCACCAATGAGGCACCGAGCAAAAGGCCAGCGCAGCTCTCCCCCAGCCAACGAGAATGTGAGAAGCCAGCTGAAATCTGGTACCCCTGGAGAGCGCCGCACTGCAGGAACTTTAAATTGGTCAAGTATTTAACCTAGGATGAAAAAAAACCACCGGCAAAACAGCACAACAGCAACTGGCATCAGCAACAGCAAGGATAGTGCCTCTGCCCGGCTCTGTACTTTCCTCCTGGCAGAACCAAACTTAATTTAACCACTTCTGGCCGACGATCCCAGGCGCAGAGGGACCAGGAACAGTCCTCCTTCAATGGGGTTATTCATTGGAGCCGTAAAATCCGCCTGCGTTTGTCGGAAGCCGGATGCAGCCTGGGAAACTGGCCTGGCTACCTGGCCCTCCATTTTCACTGCCAACAGGTGATCCTGTTTCCCTACCCACTTCCAGGAGAGGACAGAACCCTCTCCTGGCCACAGTGCAACAGCCACACCCGTTAGTATTTTCACTGTCATTCTGTGAAAGCGCTTATTTTTTAAGCGAAAAAGAGAAAGCTACGGGGGCACCCAGCCCAGCGCCAGCGAGCACGGGCCGGAACGGGCACAAAACCATGGTGTGCTCCCTTCGAGCCGCCCGCCTTCGGAGGTGCGAGGGCACCCGACAGAGTCCGGCCGCAGCCTCCGGAGAGGCGCCGGAGCCAGGGAGGACTCCGAGTCAGGGCCGGGCCGGCTCCGCTCAACCGAGCTCATGGCCGCCCGCCCCGCTCGGAGGCCGCAAACAGCCCAGTCCCGGCCCCAGGCGGAGGCCCCGGCGGGAGCCAGAACAGTGCGAGAGGGAGGTCCCCCCACAGACAGCCCAGCGCGGCGGGAGGGGGCCCGGGACCACCGCTCCGCCCGAGTCCGACCGCTCGGCTCGGCAAGGCTCAACTCGGCTGCATTTCAACCTGCCGCGTCGGCTTGCCCGGCCCCGCGTCCACCCGAGCCGGGAGTTGCTCCCGGCCCCGGCCCCCTGCCCCGGGGAGCGGCAATGCCTCTCTTCCCTCTCCCGCCGCTCAACAGGTGCGTGGCAGCCGCACTCACCTCTCCGCCATGGCCGCTCTGCCCTCGAGCGGGGCAGGATGTGAAACCCGATCCCAGCCCCGCCCGGGGGCGGTGCGGCCCAACCCGGGACCCCCGGCCGCTCCCCGGGTCCCTCTGCCGGGGGCTGCTGTGCTGGGACGGGACGGGGCGGGGCGGGGCGGGACGGGGCGGAGCGGAGCGGAGCGGAGCGGAGCGGGGCGGAGTTTTTCGGAACGGAACGGAACGGAAGGGAACGGGGAGGAGCGAGCTGGGACGGGACGGGTGAGGCCGGGCGCGGCCGGTGCCAGTGGCGGAACCGCGGGTCGAAGGCAACCCCTGGCGGCGGGTGCGGCTGCTATGGAACCCGACCGAGTCCGCCGAGCCCTGGCGTCGCGGAGCTCCGGCCCGAGGCGTGGAAACAAGGAGAGTGGAAGTGGAGCCGGGACATCAGTTTTGGAGCCGCTGAAGCCTTATTTGAGCTACAGGTCAATGGCAAAAGTCAGTGGTCGTGACCTCTTTTGTGAGGAAAACCGTGGTCAGGCAGGTCGCATCCTGCTCTCGCCTCGGGGATCTTTTGGTAGCACTGTAGTTGTGGGCCTGTGCGCGCCGCTGGATCACAGCTGCACCGGTGAACCGTGTTCTCCCGACGCTGCCTCCCGCTGCCCTGGACACATGCGGCTTTATTGGTTCTGCTCTGCCGTCTGGTACTCCCGACATCCTCCAAGTGGCAGGGGGGACTTGAACCAGTGTGGAGCATTGAGAGAGGAAAGTTCCTTTGCCAGTGCTGGATGCTGAGCTGTCTCTGCTTCCAGGTGGGAGGGTACAGACATTTGGGTCAGCCTGAGCTGTAAGGCTGCCATTCTCTGGGTTTGCCCAGATGTTTTCTCTTTTTTTGCCCCAGCAGCTTTGTCTGGGCAGTTTTTGCAGACTTTCTGTTTCTTCTTTATCCTGAGCACATAGTAGACTGGTCAAAGCTGTGCAGGAACATCAGGTGTGTCTCCAGCAGATGCACAGATCCACCAGTGGTGTACAAACAGCATAGGTTCAGAGACCTCAAGAACAAGTAGAGCCCTGCTCCTCTGCCAGCATGAGTACTCTGAATAAACAAGCTGTGCTCTAAAGGTCAGCCCTGCTAGATAAGCTTCTGTCAGCCACTGCTTTGGGGTGTGTCATTTGGCATGGTGGCACAGAACAGCTCCTGTATATCAGTAATTGCTGCAATGTGGCACTGCTCCCAAGGAATCTTTTACTGTCCTGTTATTCCAGAATAGAAACAGTCCCATGTGGAGGCAAATCCTGGGGGTTGAGCTGCTCAGATTCCTCAGACCCTATAATTAGGGCTGCAAGACTTGACTTGGTGGATTTTGCCACTAACAGAGTGGCTTGGGGCTCATGTCGCACCAGGGAGCAAATGTCTGCTACAGTAAAAAATTAATCCGTTCAGTCCATTATTAATGACCCCACACAAGCGAGTGGTCAGGGTCCCACCCAGAGCAACACTGTGCTCACTTTTAAATGGCATTTAGGCACTATTGAGAACTTGAGGGTAACTTAATCTGAAGACATTCCAATGAAATTCTCACTGCATTTTTAAATAGCAAATAGAGAGACAGTGAGATCATGGCTGCTGCACTTGTGGGCTGGTCACACAGCTGCACTGTGCTTATGGGGGGGCGGGGGAGGGGAGAAGAGTGTGTCCCTGCAGCCGGGGGCCAGTGGCGAGTGGGGTCCCCACAGGAGCTGTGAAGCTGCTGGAGATGCCTGAGGTGCTGTGGGAAAGCAGGCAGGAGAAGTTGAGTTCTGGGGGACTGCAAAGCTCAGGGACTGAGGCACAGGCTAGCAGGGAAGAAAAGGAGGAGTTGAACCTGTGTTGAGGTCTGTGTTGAAAACAAAAATTTGCTGGTGTAGCTCTACTATGATTAAATTGACATCCCTCCTTGTGGAGATGCAGATATTGCCTACCTTTGCCAAAACAGGCTGTACCTGTCCTCAGGGAAACAGTAATACTGGGAAAATGCTTATAGCAGCCTGACAGTCTCTGTTCAAGGGTTCCTGTAGACACAGACTTAGTGTGTAAGAGTTTTAACCATTTGATCGTCATTTTTGTGCTACCAAGGTCCTTTGGACATGCTGAAAATAGATGCTTGGGACATGGGAGGTTTCAGAAGGCCCGGTTTCGGGGCCCCCCAAAATGAGTAACCTGACACAATAAGTGGGAAGTTAGCTGCAGGAGGGACCAGACAAAATATTTATTTTTTTGCAACATTCTCATTTTATTTTGCGTATTTCAGGGTTTGATGATAATGTGTAGGCTGTTTTCCACCTACACTTCTGGCAGCCTTGCTGACGAACCTAAACATCATCACTTGGCTGCCACAGCTCAAACTCTTGGCATGTTATTCTGCACTAAGAGATCCTGTCTCTTCAGGCCAAAACGGGCAAACTGGAGGCTCTCAAGGACACAAAGGACACACTGACATGACATCTCAGGTCAGTCCAACTCATGAGCTGGCAGCTCTGTGCTGCCCTGCACAAAGTCACGTAGCAGAAGGGCATCAAAATGCAGAGCAAGGAAGCCACCTTGAAGGCAGAACCTCCCCACTAGAGGAGGGTCACACACCTGCTGACATCAAGGACACTCTTGGGAGCAGAGGTCCCCACTGCTGGGGAAGGAAAGCTGGGTGATAGGAGGTTCAATTATCCAGCACAACAGACAGCTCTGAGGCTGAGCCTTGCACGTAGGTGCCAATGATGCACTAGTGACTCAGAGAGGGGGAGAGTAATGGCAGAGGGGGAAAATGAAGCAGCTGAAGGAGAAGCTTCTTTTGTGGGAACTTTTTCAGAGATTTTCAGAGCTCAGACAGTCAGGGGCTGAGGAAAACTTCTGCTAGTGGCACCAGGTGCAATAACACAAGGAAGTTCTCCAGAGATACAGGTGGGTCACTGTGACACATACTTAAGAGATCAAGCCCACCAGTCACGAGGCCTGTTATCAATACATCAAAAGTGGCAGCAGGAGGTGAATGTGAAGTGACTTGGGAGCATGGAAAAAACAATGCAGTGTCTCTGAGAACAGAAGGCCCTGGCTCTCTTGCTAATAAAAGAAGAAATAGCCTTCATGAATTCTAAGGCTGTGAACACCAGACCACTGTAAGATGTGGTAAGAGATCGATGTTTCCAGACCAAATCATCTCATTGCTGCCTGTTCTTGGCTGAAGGATATACTGTATAACTGTCACTGCAGAACTGCAAAATGAGGCAGCTCCCTGAGATGATGCTTGAATTGTTCCTCAGATACTGCTCCCAAGTGGAAGTAACTGTATTTGGAGTTGTACACCCTTTCATAAAACTGCTTATCTGGTGCTCATACTTGGGCATACACTCCATGTCAGGAAATGGCAGGTGGAGGTCCTGGCATGAGAGGTCTTCCTCATGTGGGGTGAGGAAGAACCAGTGATGCTAAAGCTATGGAAAGCTTAGGATTGCAGTGCTGCTGTCCTGCTTGTGTGTCCCAGGCTGAGAGTTCTGGCAATCCCCGGGCAGATATACTACAGATGTGAGCGCAGCCAGCACATTGCCCTAGAGGTTTGGGCCAGCAGGCACTGCCCTTGCTCTGCCTCGATTAACAAACTGGGTTGCACAGCTTGGAACCAGCACCAGACCCACAGCAACTGTCACCATGTACAGCAAGGAAGGGAGTAACAGCTCCAGTCAGGTCTGACAAACCTTTGTTGAGAGACTGGTGATACTGGGAGTAGATGCCTAAAATGCTTGGCAAGGTCTGTGTGACTAGGCTTACTACCAGCACTGCCCCTGTGCAGCTGCAGCCGTGGATCCACCTTCCAGGGCACCAGCAATGGTGGTAGGATGAGTTGGGAGATGCTTCACTGGGGACTCCCTGTGTTACTCCGGAGCTGCATTTGAGCTCAGGTCCTCAGCCTTGACCTCACCTCAGCTGTACTCCACTGAAGCTTGTGCCAGGCCCACTCACTGGGTCAGCAGTCACTCAGCCCTGGCTGACCCTGGTTACTGACACCAACCTCTCTGCTCCTCTTGCATGGTGAGTATGGCGCTGTCATGCTGTCACCTGGTCTCCTGCTCATCTGTCATCCTCTCCTGCCTCCAGCACCCCAAGCCCCCATGGCCGGAAGCGGGGACAGGAGCAGGAGCAGCTTGGTGTGCTCTTGTGATGAGGGAGCCAATAATACCAGAAAACATTCTGTGAAAGCCCTGTGTTAAATAGGTCAAACTACTGCCCAGATACTCCTACGAGTGTTTACATGTGGGCTCACCATGGGGAGCTCTTTGCTGCAACAAAGATAAAGTGCTGGGCTGACTGGGGGGCACATTTCATTCAGATAGGTGATGAGATCTCTGTCCTTGGAGATTTTCAAGGTTTGGCTAGGCAAAGCCATGGTTTACCTGATCTAGTATTGGTGATGGTCTCATTTCAAGCAAGAGTTTGGGCTAATGCTGACCAAAGGTGCCTCCCAACCAACACATCTGTAACTCCATATCAGGAAGCTAGAGGTTTGAGCTGGGCTCAAATTTACCATGTATGGTGAATTCTCCACTATTTCAGCACAGACATCTTGTATCCAGTGTCTCAAAGACCTTATTGTATGGAACCAGGCTGACCTGGTTGCAGGCATTGCTGGCTGAAGTTCTTTGGATTGTGTGCTGTGAGAGTTCTCTTTGGCAAATGGTCTTAGCAAGTATGAGGAAAAGAAAAAACATCCCTGTTCTTCATTAATCCTGTCTGTTTTGTGAAGATGGTGATATTGAATAGCCCAGGACAGTCTCTTGGAAATGGATAGTTGGAGATATTAACCATTTGTAAAAATACATGTTTTTAAGCACCAATCAGCAGGTTGTAGTCATTTGGTGGGGGTTTTTTTGGGTTTTTTTTTTTTGTTTTTTTGCATAGCAGGCATGATGTAAATTTATATAACTAGCCAGGTGTTTTGCAATGGAGCTTTTAAAAAATCATCCTGTCCTAATTTTTTCTGCCTTACCATCTTTAGCTCCTTTGTAGAGTAAGCAGCAGTGCTATCGCGTACTGCTTGGCAATGCAGCAGCTGGCAGTAACCCAACCGTGCAGCATGGGACATGGAAACAGATGGAGCAGCAAATGCTCTTTGTTTCCTCTCCTGCTTTCTAAAACAGATTGTGAGTAAAAACATACAGGGGAGGTTTTTGCCATCTTCCCTGCTGCTGTGGCTTCCTGGCTGCTGACAGAGCCATGGCATTATATAGCGGGGGTAACATCTCTCCGCAGCAAAGGAGAGCGGTGTCCTTTGAGAGGAGAGCTGCCAAAAGAGGAAGGGCATTAGATACAATGTCAACATGCACTTGCATGGGAAGGAAGGGTGCAGTGGGTGAAATGGCTGAACTGAGCCGAGGGCCCAACAAGTCTTGCTTCTCTTGTTGCTCTGAGTCCTGATTCTGGTGTTCATCTGAGCTTGGGTGAACCCCATCAGCTCATTAAACTGGCATAGATCAAAAGTGAGTGGTGTTTTGACAGTTAGGAACCTGTATTCGCCTGATGGATGATCTGGCAAGCACTGGCATGGGAATGAGGAGAGCAGCCACACTCCAGGATGGGCCAGAAGAACAGGGGAGGAAGGTGGAGGTTGGATGTCCCTTGTGAACCAGATTGATTCTGCTGTCCAGAGTAGTCCTTGTCCCAAGGCTAGACAAGAAGGAAGGGAGGTCCATGCTCCCAGGTAGCTTTCTATGAGCCAGACTCTGAGGTTGCTGGCAGTGAAGGTCAGGAAAATGTCCCCAGCAGAGGTTTGCCTGCCTTACTTCAAAATTCCTGTGAGATGAAAACTCCCCAAAATAAGGGTTCCTGATACCAAATCAGCTACAGGTTCCCAAAAGACTTCTACTGTATCACAGCCTCCCATACTTCTCTGTTTCTGGTTAACTCTGCTGCTCTCAAATATATTTCTGCTAAGGATTTACTGGTCAAGCTGGGCAGTAGTGCTTCTGCCCCACACGAGATGTTATACTCTGGAAAACATGAAACTGTTTCACCACTAGTAACCTTGAACTGGGGGACACCTGCGCAGAGCAGAGGATGATTGCTGAGAGGCCTGTGGCCAGGGCTTATGACATAAGACTGAGCTAGTACTGCCAGTGCACCCAAACAGCAGCACGAGTGGTAGAGACAGAGCTGTACCAGCTCCCTGTACCTCCCTGCTCACTCTCCCCTTGGGCTGCACGTGCTGCTTGGCCCATCTGGCTTTGCTGTGGTTGACATTTGTGCTACACAATGTAATATTCTAGATACTTGGCAAGAACTGAGTTTATTGTTTAGCCACAGGCAGAACCTGTAACTCCTCAAGTTAATCCTACAGTCTGATGTTTTTTTTTTTCTCACAAGCCTTGACAAACTAATTGAATCCCCATTTCTATGAGTAACCTGGAAGGCAGGTCCCACAGTCAGGTCTCAAGACATAAAGAAAGATGGGGGTTTGTGAGATCACTTTCACCATTTCTGACCAGTGCAGAGGCATTTCTGGGGGTAATTCTTTCTGGCCTTGTTGTCTTTGGGATGACCATTCAGACACCTATCTGAAGTCCCACCAGGGTATTTTGCCTAAATTTTCTCAGCTTCATCCCATTATTCCTGTTCTTTTTAACTAACACCAAAAAATTGTTCTATTTTGTTGTTTATAGGTGTCCTGAAATTTATGCATGTTGTTATTTCTTACTGTATCCTTTCAATAAAATAAAACAGATTTCATTTTTGTAAATTCAATCACTTTAGCTCTCAGGTATTTCCTTGACCTCTGCCTGCACACCACCTGCTTACGAATACATACTGAAAACAGAAATCCTATCATGAGCACTAGAAATGGATTATAACTCTTTATCTGTTATCCTTTCTCATACAGTCAAGGGTTTGAAGACCAGCCATGTTCCCGCTGAACTCAGTGGGAACAGCAGCAAATTCTTTGCTCTACCACATAACTGCGGGGGGAGGTGAAGTTTCCAAACCTGTCATTGCCAGCATTGCAATGCTCAATGTCCCCCTGTGCTGCACTGACTGTGACAGGCAAGCTGGGTTCCTCTCAGCATGTAGGTATTCAGCTTTAGGCAAACCCCTTTGAAGGCTGTTCTTTGCTAATTTTTTAAATATCTTGGAGATGTACTAAGCAGATCAACTCAACCAGCCAGTTCTTATATTTCAATTTGAGTGCTGTGCACTCAGGCTGGGTGCTGACAGCTTGAACTTGTGCATCTCTGTCCATGTACCTCTGAGGCTGCTCATTGGGAACAGCTGCTGTTAGAGGAGAGTGAAAACACTTGGGATTACACCAGAGCAGTGTCTCAGGGGACCACTCCATGCAACCTGCAGGTAGTCCCCCAGAATAGCACATCTGTAGGAGATCATGGTCAGCCCCACCATGGTGGGGCTGTCTCATG
Organism: Hypocryptadius cinnamomeus; assembly: GCA_013400635.1. Taxonomy (NCBI): domain Eukaryota; kingdom Metazoa; phylum Chordata; class Aves; order Passeriformes; family Zosteropidae; genus Hypocryptadius; species Hypocryptadius cinnamomeus. The sequence continues at coordinate 23,638 of VYZP01043789.1, forward strand.
GGTAGCCCCCCTGACTGTTGAGCAGCTCATAGGGATGAGGCAAGTCAGAGATTAACCTGGAAAGTCAGTCTGCAGGCTGGGATCAGCATGAGGCCAGTGATGGTGACCAGGGACAGAGCCAGCCCATGACAGGTCTGTAGTAACAAGGCAGAGCTGAGGTTATGGCAGGCAGGCTCCAGGCCAGGCCATGGGCATGGGCACATTGGTGAGGAGCACTGGAGACAAGCACACCTCAACACAGCTCAGATGGGGACTGAGGGTCCAGGGCTGTCGCTGCTGGATGATAATTAGCTTTGACTCCATGATTCCAGAAGGCTGATCAATCACTTTATTACACTATATTATCCTATACTATACTAATTAAGAAACTTATCCCCTTCCAGACAGTCCAATACAGCTTTGACCTAATTGGTCAGTCAATCAAAATACCATCACCAGTGTCTGTCACCCTGTTCTTTTGAGTTCTTCTAAGCCTTCTGATGTTTACATTCTTATAACGAACTTTCTCACGCGTTTTTCTGTAAATACTTATTGTTTTGCATACTTTTATGGAGGAAGAGAAATTTGATAGACTGTTGGTTTGTCCAGTGTCATTGGAGAGGTGGCACTTTCACCTTCCAATCCACTGTCACTTTTGGAAATCTGTAAATGTTGGAGTCAGAATTAAACTTCCTTCTTTTTTGCCTTGGAAAATCCAGTGTCTGCATCTTTCTGTTTTGTGTCCTAGAGTAACAAGTGTCCAATTAAGAAATCACCCTCTGGTAAACAAATCTCCATAACGCATTCCACATGTGCGCAACAGGTGCAGCAAGTGGAGATAAGAATTGTTTCTCTTTCTTTTCTCCAATCTTTTCACAGCCTTCCCTAGGAAAATGCCTGGGAAAGTTCTGCCATCCTGCTCTCTGTGGAGAGAGCTGCTGCCACACAGGGCTGATGTGCACTGGGGCTCCTGGGCAGGGCTGGGGTGCAAGCCCTAAGTGGGGCTGGCCTAAGGGCTTGTTAGTGCTCTTGGGGCCCTGATAATAGCTTCACAGACAGGTGAGATTAACAGCATGAGCATGGCCAGCTGAAATGAAGCCAAAGTTCTGCCTCCTCCGGGTCCCGATCTTCAGGGATGGTTGACAAAGGAAAAACCTTTGCCCTTCCCTCGCATGCAATTCCTAAGCAAGCAAAAGTGGAGGGGTGTAGATGCTGGCACTGCTGCTCATATTAACATATCACTAGGCCTTCTGGAAGGAGAAAGAGATTAATCTAGTTCTAAAACTAGAAGAGAAGCTGAGGACAGGCAGGTTGATACATAGAAGAAGCTCAAATCTCTCCACCACCGCTGTCAAGTCCTTGGGGAGCAAATTTCCCCCTCATGTCAGAGACAGACTAAGATCATTGTGTGCCAAAAAAGCTGGGCTGTCTGGCTGTCAGCCAGACCATGTCTTGACCTCATGTCTTTAGCAACCTCATGCAGGTCAGTGGGCTGCAGTTGGGATCTATGCAAGGAAACAGAAACTGTTCAAATCTACCTTCTGTAGTTACTGTCAGATTAATTTGATAGTTTATAACCTATTCAGGATTTTCTCTGCTGGCATATGGACATGGTCTATGCTGCTTTCACATTTTTATCTTTAATTTAATATTTCCATAACCTTTTTTTTTTTGGTGCTTTGTAGCCATAGCTTTTTCTTTGTGGTGAGTAATTTTAGAATCTCCATGCTTCTTACAATCATGTTATCCTTCCAGTTTATTAATTTTTTAATAACCTCTTGAGGTAGGAATTCCTTTGTTGACGTTCAGTGTCACCGGATTGCATACATTATACTCACTGCTATGCATGACTGTTCTAACAGCCCCTCACACAACTCAGCATTAAACCTAATTGCTTCTTTTATGTTCTCCGACCAGCTGCTCCAAAAATCAAACCTTTGTGATATCTAAATGTAGCAAGCACATGATATGCTGATGTGACATTTCCTCATTTGGTGTGGGGGTAATTGGACACTTTTCATAATGATGTTTTTTGCCTTGGCAGCAACTCTGACCTCCTGAATACATTACTGTCACCACCACTGGTTTTACATTCTGTTCACTACAATAGTCCTAATTCTCTCCTTTGCCTATTTAGGTCTGAATTTTCCACATATAGGGGTTCAGTTACATCTTGGAAGATTAAAATTGTTTAGGTACATTGATTCTGAAGTTTCTTCAACATCCAGCATTACTCCTTCACATGCTCAATAGTCAGTTCTTCCTGCACATCCACAGCCAGCCACTTCAGTGCGCCACCTGTTACCTGCCTTGTACCAGCGTCTGATAAGGTTGTTCTCAGTCAAAACTGGGTAGTGCAGTTGTTTTGCCTGCTTTTGTGGTTGCTCTGATTTGTTTCAGAGCATGTCAGTGGCTGTTACTGTGTGGAACACATTGGAAGTTTCTGTGCCTTTTTAGGCCATGCTTCATTTGTTCATCTTCCCATTAGTAATTTCCTACTTCTTCAGTTTTGTCAACCTCCAACCTCATCTTTTAACTAAATGAAGGAGTGGCCCTGCAACCTCCACGCCACTCCCTGATTGTGACCAACGGTGCGGGCAGAGGTCAGCGAGCAGTGAACGGTGGGCAGCGGGCAGGAGGAAACGAGCGGTGGGCAGCGCGCAGCGCGGGCAGGCGGTGCAGACAGAAGGCAGGACGAGTAGGAGACAGTGGAGGAACGAAGCAATGCAGCGATTAGATGGTACAGGCAGGAAAGGCGAACAAGCAGTCCCACATGGTCTAGCGGTTAGGATTCCTGGTTTTCACCCAGGCGGCCCGGGTTCGACTCCCGGTGTGGGAAAAGGCGCTTGTTTTATTTCGTTCGCCTACTTGTCCCTTTTGGTTGTTAACTCTGCGCGATGCCTCCTGCCCCTCGCAGCGCAGGTAACACCAACAAACTCCCGCCCACAACCCTGGCGTCTGAGGCGAACGAACTTCCTGGCGCGAGTACAGAGCCAGGTTTAGAGGAAGGCACACCAGCGGTAAGTCGGCATTATGTCTCAGCGCTGCAGAGCCAGTCTCTCCTCCGGATCAAGCCATCCCACAAACAAGAAAATCTTTTTTAGTTAGTGTGTTGCTGAGAGCTTCCCCTCAGCTCCAGAGGTGAATCCAGCCAAGTGCGTAGTGACCACAAACAGCCCTGTGGAGCTGAGCATGGACAGCCGATGGGCCAGGGCATCGCTGTGATACTCCGGTTCTGGCAACAGGGCTGGACATGCAGCTTGTGCAGCTATTTGCTACTCCAGATCCCTCATTAGCCACTTTCACCCTCTCTGTGAGTACTGTAAGCGTGGGGGTGCATCCTTTCTCCCACACTGCCTGGGCACCAGCCATGGGCAAGGGGCGTGTTAGTCGAGTAGACAAAAAACCCCATGTCTGTATACTCCTTCCAGAGCCTGGCTCCACAGGCGAATGATGACAGAGAAAAGCTGTAGGTAAATCCACCAACATGAGCCTATGCACATACTTCAGTCACAGTCACAAGGTGAGGGAACAAGGAACATGGAGGTGGTTACACCAGACTTGGTGGCTGAGTGGAAGCCGAGGGGTAAGGGACAAGCAGCCAGAGCAGTGCATGGGAATGTGGTAAATAGGTATGATTCGTGCTAATAAAATTGAAGCAGTAATCAATATTGATACAGTAATTAATATTTGGAAATAATAAAACAGTTAAAGGTGTAATGCCAAGAAAGAAAGGAAGAAGAGGGGTTCCCCCCCTTTCTCCTGCAGATGTTCAGGACAGGAAGAAGCAAGAGATAACTATTACTAAATTTATCTAGAAGAGAGGAGAATTTGGTTGGACACCAGGAAAATGTTAATTATATGAGATGTATTGCTTTGATGCTAGAATATAATATTGGCTTATATTATGTTAGTTTTGGCTTACATTATACCAGCTTGGTGCGCATGTGTAACCCAAAGGTGAATTAAAAGACATCGAGGAAGAGGAGAGACCTTCATCAGTGATGACCCCAAAGAGTGGTGCGACCACCTAAAAGAGTGCTGGAGCATGCGTGATGAAGGTGGTGATGAGAGTGCAGATACAAGTGTGACGAATCGAAAGTAGGAGGAGATGGTGATGACATACAAGATAAAAAGGGGAATTTTGGGCTTGGCAAGCTCGTACGTGAGGTGATGGGGGTCAAGCCCTGCACTCCGTACCCCGCGTGTACCCCGCACGGTTATTTTTGCTTATGCGCTGTTATCAGAACCAAATTATCCCTTATTTTAACCAAATGATATTGTCAATATTTCAAATGTATTCAATTTTATATATTTTAAGCTACTCAATTAAAATTGCTGTTACATTTAATATGGTTTGGGGTTTTTTTTGATGGGATAATTGGGCAAATATAACAGGAACAAATACAACAAACCTTGTTTTGTCTCTGAGAAGACTAGTAATTTTATTTACAACCAAACTGTACAGAAATGATTAGGCTGGAAAAAACCCTATTATAGTTATGCTTTGTTTTTCATTTTAAACAGATTATTTTTCCTAAATGTTCCAAACTCTACTGGTTGACCACTTCATCTTAGAAAGACTTGGACACTCTGGGCAAGAGCCCCAGGATCACTTTCTGCTATTAACATTTCAGGAACTTTGTTAGAAATGCTATTAAATGAGACAGTAGCCTGTGATTTTCAGAAAAATTATAATTTCAGAAGGCAAAGGTTGTTTCTAATTTCTCTTTACGTTGTTTTAGATTTCTAGAACAACAACAACAACAAACCAACCTAAAATTCCCCAGCAACAATTTGTTTCATGCTGATTGCAGCAGGAAACTCACTTAATGCTATCTGTCCTACATTGAACAATTGCTCCAAACCTATTATTAAATTTAAATACAAATGAACCATTCTGTGAGCTCTGAGGGAAACAAAGCACTGTTAATGAGACAGCATTCAGCACTGTTAAAGAGGGGCTTTTTTCACAAAACACTACTTCACTTCTGAGTTAAGCTTCAAGGCTCCAGCAATCTGCAGTGGCTTGAGACAAAAGCTGCACCAGAAGAGCAGGTCATTGACAGATTGTTTTACTTGGAATTGAAGTGGCTAGAAAACCTACAAGACACTGCTAGCCCACGAAGGGAAGTGTAGTTTCTGGCAGAAGGGTACGGCCGAAGAGCTTCGGGCACTGTTAACATGACTGAACCACATCAAGCCCTCAGCCAAACGGACGAAGATCAGACCACAGACCCTGTTCATCAAGTCACCACAATCTCTGGTGAAAGAACACAGTAACTTCACCCTCCTGTCCACTCCATAACCTAATCCGCTTTAGATTGCTGGAAAGCAAGAGTCTATGAAAGGCCTCGGCATGGGGCTCAAGAACGTCCTGAAGGATGTGGGACACGGCTCTTCCAGAGCCAGGGAAGGAACGGGTGCTCCGAACGCACTGGACTCCCACAAGCCCGCAGGCACCCGCGCCGCGACACCACAGCGGCGGCGGCGGCGCTGGGCCCAGCTCCCGGACGCAGCCGCAGCCGCAGCCCCGCCCCGGCGCCCCTCGGCCCCTCCCGGCGGGCGTCAGGAGGGCGCGCGAGCCCCCGCGAGAGCTCAAAGGCGCGTGACAAGGCCACATGTCTACCCAAATCTCGCGAGCATTCGAGCCACTGCTTCCGGGCGCGATGTCTCGCGAGAGGCGGCGAGCCTGGGCGTGCAGCGGCTTGTTTGGCCGTGCGTCTCGCGAGAGCCCCTGCACGGTGCGCTTGACGCCCCCGTGCCGTGCGCGGAGCCGCGAGCGGCCGGGCGCCATTTCGGGAGCAGCCGCGGAGCCATAGACGGGGCCAGACCGGCACCGGGACCGACTCAGGGCCGCGCTGCCCCTTGCCGCCCGCTCCCCGGGGCCCCCTGAGCGCCGCCGTCCATTTAAGATTCAGACGCCTGGAGAAGGTACTCAAGCCCACCGGCCCGTTCCCCACCGCCAGGGCAGTGACGCCGGAGCCGCCGCTGCCGGACCTCGGGACCCTAGCGAGGATCGGACCGCCCGCGGCGCAGGTAACTGCGGGTGGGCCTCGGGCCCCGCCGCCGGGTGAGCGGCGGCCTGGTCCGCGGGGTGCTGCGGCCTGGCCGTTTGCCCCCCTCCTGCTGCCATGGCCGCCTCGGCCCTGCCCGCGGGGCCCCTTTGCGCCTCGCCGGCGCCAGAGCGCCCGGTGATCCCCGCCCCGCGGCCCGGCCCTGTGCGGTTTGGTTGTTCCCGTGGCCACGTCGCGGGCAGGCCCGACTGCCCTCGGCGTGGTGCTGCCCCGCCCCGGCTCCCCCCGCTCCAGCTCCCCTTCTCTTCCCGCGATGGCGCTGTGTGGAGGGACCGGGCGTGAGCAGCTGCGGAGCCGTTCACGCAGGGAGACGGGGCGGAGGTGGGGGAGCGCCGGCCGCCGCGGGCGGGCGGGCAGTGAAGGCTTTTGGAAGAAGCGAGGTGGGAGGGCGGCCACGGCGGGACAGGCAGCGCTAAGCATCATTGTTTATAGGAAACCGAATTTGCTCCGCTCGATCGTGTCAGGAGCATATGGGAATTGAGGGAATTGGGAATTGCAGGCGGGGACCTGCCCGCAGACGTATGGGTCCTGCTGAGAGGCTAGTTCCCCTTCTGAGGCGTTGGAGTCCTCCTTAAAGTTTCCTGATGCTCTTCCAGGACACTACATGTAAAACGTGTCCAATTGTCATTCGTTGAATTTCTAAAACAAATAATTTTGAGAACGGGACCCTTTTAAATTCCTTTTATGTGATATAGCACAGCAGAAAGATAGTGATTTCTTTCAAAATAATGACTAGTTCAGTTGCAGTAAATTTCATATCCCTTTACATTTTCTGTAGATCCACAAAGTTTCACATGTAGTTTATTCCTTTTTTATTTGATGTTTTGGCATGGTTTTTTATTGGTGTGTTTTGTTGCTTGTTTGGGTGGTTTTGTTATTTTTTTTCCCCTTTACAAACAAGTTAGCCATACGTAGCTTTTTTGAGAAAGCTGAAAGGCTTTTAGGAAAATTATTTGGAGCATTGTTGTTTAATGAAAGATACTTGAAAATCTGTCAGGACTTTCTAGTAATTTGAAATTATTAGGGCTTTCATGTGTGGTTTTTAAAAAAATACTTCTAGCTTGGTATGTGGCATCATTGTACGCATCACAGGGCTGATAACAGGACTGTGATACACGAAGAGAGAAGGTACTCTCATAACATGGTATTGTCCCAGTGGAAGTGTTTTGTAAAGAGTACAAAGGGTGCAGATTGCTGGGGTGAGGTCAAAGGTCCATGCAACTCAGGAGATTCAATGATGATGTAAACGCCAAAAAAAAGAACAGCGCAATCACACATTGACAGTTCTCTCTGTGTGCGCTTAGTTGTCAGTTAGTTGTAGTTCAGGGTCATGAGGCATGCCTTTGTTTAATGAAAACCTTTTTCTTTAAACTTCTATGGTTGATTTTTTTTTTTTTTTAAAGCATTGCACGTACTTCTTTTTCTTTGTTAGATCCACAGTGCCCTTCAACAGTGAATTCAATGGCTAAATGCTTTGTGAATAAGGACCATTGTTTTGAATCCACTGGATGATAGTTCATTCACTCATTTTTTGGGGGAATGCAGTAATAGTCATTCCCTCTGCACTTTTCCATGCCATTCAGGATTTGATGATCCCTATTATGGCCGCCCCTCTTCAGGATGAAGAATTCCTCCCCAAGTGTAGCTCGATATATTGGCTAAATTACACATCTGGAAATGTAATTTTGGGTGGGAGTTGTCACCAGTGGGAATTTTTTTATAGAATTCTGGGTTTGCCTTTTTCATGCCCTTAATCATACTGATGTACTATTTATACTACATACTGGTAGAACAGCTGTGAATTAAATCATGTGCATGTATGTAGCTGGCTTAAAAAGCTGACTGTAAATACTGTAGTAAAAAGTAAAATTGAGCCATTACACTTAAAGGAAGGACAGTCATATCTGTAAGCGATAGCACTATAGCCCAACAGGTAATAATTTAAAAATGAGGTTAGTGTGCCTCAGTTAAGTATTGAGTGTGAACTTCCAGTGTTTGATCGTGCTTGACGATGGTGTTTTATTCTAGAATGTATCCCTGGGCCAGGGTCAGATGTGCTGCAGCTCTGGTAAAGCATTCTCAATCACAACATTGTAAGTGACCGGAATAAAGGATCTTGATGTGTTGGAGCATTTTTGTTATTCTGATGAAGTCTTGGGACAGCACAGTTCTACTGCCTGTAGACAAGGTGCAAGAACTAGCCTGTATAATTAAAAATCCATTTTATTGTGCACACACAAATCTTCAGTGTTGGCTGTCAGACTTGGATCTAAAGGACTGGCCATTCTGGAGCTTAAGAAAGAAAAAAAAAAAAAAAAAAAAAAAGAAAAAATCCNAGAGCTTAAAAAAAAAAAAAAAAAAAAAAAAAAAGAGAAACTTCCACTAAGAGATTTGAGGAAGTTGAATATCTAAGTTTAATGCCAAGAGTCTTGAGAGGTACTTAATAGCATACCTGCATAGGGAGAGGAAATAAGTGTCAAAGTGGTTCAGAGTATAGTGAACATAAAATTATATTAAGGGGTTGAAATTGGGAAATAAGAGGAGCAGCTAAACCCAAAATGGCTGTGGTGTCAAGTGTTACCTGGTGTGATGGATGTTTTTGTTTTGAGATGTGAAGTTCCAGACTGGATGGACTTGTATGCTTTAGTAGCTCTTAGCGCTGGAATGGTAACTGTTTTCCTGTGACCCCTGTTATGGAGGGGTCTGTGTTTCTTAAAGCACCATGGTGTCCACATGCTGAGATTGGTAAATGATGGTGGCAAAGGCTAGAAGCTGTGGACAGGTTTGCCTGATTGTTCATTGTCCTTTGCTGAAGCTCTAGCATTTCTCAAGATGGCCACCAGAGCTGTGTTTCTGTGTCATAAATATGCCGTGCTCTTTGTTTTGAAAGAAATTCGTGGAATGCCTCTGAGTTTCCTCTGGCTAATGGTGTTCAATCACATTTTGTTGTTTGCAGCGGTAATTACTTTGCACACATTCGTTACCATCTCATTGGGCGAAACTTCATTCCAGTTTTTGTTGGAAATACCTACCAAATTTGTAAATGTTTAGTGAATTTGAGCCAATGCAGTGATGACCTCTTAAACAAAAGCTGTTGGAATATAAAGGCACAAGGGTGTTTTCCAAGTCGATTTTCAAACTCAATTTGCTTTTCTTTCAGGTGTCCTGAAAAATGGCTGATGATATTGATATTGAAGCAATGCTTGAAGCTCCATACAAGAAGGTGAGAAAAAAATATGCCAGTGAGGTCCTGTTTACCTTAATTTAGCATTATTCATGAAACTACTGCTGAACTGTAAACTAACATCCCTGGAGCCCTCATGATTTATCTTATTGGACATACATTACATGTAACTTTCAAGTTAATATATACTGTTAATGTAATTATATTGTGCAGTAGTTTCACTTCAGCGTGATGAATAAATGCCCATCTATCTCTCTTTGTAGACTTGCCTAACGATATCTCACCTCTACTCCCATGAATTCACCTTTGATTCCAGTGTGAACTGTCAATCATAAGGTAGTAATTGAGTGACGTATCGCTGTACCGTGGTCCCCTAGGTTAAAAAAGAAACAACCACCAAACACAATCAAAACAAAACAAAAGAAATCCACCCAAAAACCAACTAAACAAAACCAAAACAAAACAAACTCCAGAAACCAAAATCTTAAAACCTTTTCTCTAAAATTGTGAAGTCTAGTTTGGTATAGCAACAAGGTGAATGCAATGGTTTGGGAAAACAGCGGGGCTCCAAGAATAACCTTTTCACCAGTCCCATGGCAAGTAAATATTTGAACAGTCTGCTCAGTGTGAGAAGAGTGGGACTTGCTTTTAATGCAGAAGGCTGCTGGCGGTTAATCTTTCAACAGGGCAGATGAAAATCAATTGCTGAGTGAACGAATTTACAGAAATTCTTGGATCCCTGAATAGAATGTTCTTAGCGAGTAAAAGATAGTATCACAGTCTGCGGTATCATTCTAAAAGAAGCTCTTGTGTTCTTCTGTCCTAGTTGTTTAATTAGGAAATGTAATTTTTCTGTGAAATTTTTATCAATTAGCTTAGTGATGTCCTTTACTTAAACCAGCAGCAAATGAATACTGTCTTAATTGTTTTCCACCAGATGGTGTTGAAGTGTTAACAGACTGCATGATTTAGCACTGATTTTGAAAGAAATGTATATAAGTTTAAGTTGCCTAGGAATTGTACTTTTGATGTAACCGATGTGATTAAAACTGTAAAGCCAGTATATAAGTTACATAACAGCTGTTGTCAGTCTGTTCTGCAGTGTTTATTACAACCATGTAATGAATTTTGGATGAACATTTGTATGTTTTAAGTGGTATATTTAGTTAATGTAATATTTAGCAGTTACATTTACATCTTGAAGAGAAATTTGTGAACTATTGTGTTAAAATTCTTGTGTCCTGGCTTAACATGGATATTTTCCATGTAAACAGGTATGGAAATAGGGGATGTTTAGGCTGGACTGGTGGATTATTGATGGCTTTCTTGGGAGTCGACGTTACTAAAGCAGTGTGAATCCCTGTTTGCTTCAGGGCGAGATGTGTGACAGAGGTGACATCAAGCTCTTACAACCCTTCAACGAAAATGAGTGAAGATCTCGGGAATGGCATCGGTCACAGGAAATCGATAGTGGCTGGCTGCTAGTGTAGCCACGGGGCTTAGGCAGAGATAATAGCCTTGGTACTAATCAGAGGGGCTCGCAAACACCTCAGACTTCCTCTTAAATTTTATAGAAATAACATTTAGTCATTTGAGTGCTGAATTCTACAGGATAACTTGCTCTCTAAACCATGTATGGAAGCATCTACAATTTAATACACACTTTTAAACGATGTAAGTCTTGTATTTTGTAATTGTATGACTTAAATTTAAGCAGCAAAGTGGTTAAACATGCCTACCTAAATTTTCTAAAGCTTTCCACATTAAACTGTAAACAAGTAATTTAGTATTAAAATTTTTGTTTTTTTTATTTTCTTATTCCTATTCCCATTACCCTTTGACCACTTGAAATATTTCCGCTTCGTCCTCACGATGTTCTTCTATCAACCCTGCTTAGGATGAGAACAAATTGAGCAGTGCCAATGGCCATGAAGAACGCAGCAAGAAGTAAGTATTTTCTCAGTTCTCTACATTTGGGTAGAGGCTGCTGATTTTTGTGGACTTGTGAATCCATGTCAGTGGTGTTTAAGGAAATAATTTGAAAAAGCTTGGAATTTGCAGTTGCAGCAATTTGGAAGTTTTCTGTTGTTTACAAATGTAGTTAATAATACCCTTTGCAACTGATGTAATTAAAATTGCAGAAACATTCACGTAGCATCAGATAAAAATACAGGCTTAGTATGTTCAGCATATTTAAATACTTATTGTTACTTTAACTGTGCAATGGATTTTGCATTTTAAAAATTATTTGTTGTAAAATTGTGGTTTGGAGCAGTGGAAAGCACTTAAAGAAACCAGTGCTTTCTTGAAAAGGTTTAGTGTGTTGAATTGCCTTGCTCCGCATCTCTGCCCTTTGATGACATCTAAGTTTATAATACAAGTTTTTTAAAAAACAGGAGTACAAGCCCACCTTGCTCAGCAAGCATAATTCCAGGGTGTACACACCTGCTGATACCCAAAAGGTGTGTAGTCTGTAAAATAAATTCCTTGCCTTACAAGCATCATTTGGTGAAGAGGTAATTGATGTAAAAAGAAAAATTGTGAAGTTGATAGTTGACAAAACAGTAAAAAGTCAGCTGTGTATTACAGAAATGCGCTGAAATCAGCATGTATGCTGTTGTCACCTTCTGAAATCGTACAGATGACATGCTTTTACTTGTGTTCTGAATAATACAGTGGAAATAATTTTCGTGCTAACTGCTTAGACCTCTAAAACCCCATCAAAAGCAGCTGCTGTCAATATTTTTAAGCTCTAGAAGTTAATTTTGATATAGTTCTTGTTCCCCATAATCTTTAGATAACTATTTTGGTTGTGATGTGTGACAGTGTACTCTGTTGCTGAAGACAAAGGTGTATGCAGGGTTTGCAAGACTTCTTGCTTTGCTTTAAAACATTCAGATTGTGTCCAAATGGTGTTTTTTATCTACTTCAGTTGGGCAAATATTGAAATAAGATTCAAACTGTCAGGAAAATCCACAGCAAACATCAGCAACTTAAAAATAAGTAACAATGTCCAGCTTTCAGTAATTGTCAAATCATACTTAGATGTCCATTTTATTAATTGGAAGAATTAAGGATCTGCGTTTTTACTAGATGTCTGTCCTGTAGGTCCAGCTCAATTGTGATTTGAAGGCAGAGCATGGATCTGGAGTGCTGGGAGTCCTTGCCTGCAAAGCAGGTTCCCTCTGTTGGATAGGCAGTAGCTCCTGTCATTGGTGAAGAGTGGCTGTATTTACTAGTTACTGGTACTGGTTAGTATAGTGAGCTTCAGGGAGTGTTTTTCAGAGCTATTTTAATAGTGAGTGTTTTAGGGTTTTTTCTTGGGGAGATGTTGATACATGATGGATCCTAGAGGAGAGGAACAGTGTGTGCCTAACCATCACAAACTGCATTACAGCAGGAAGTATGGTTAAGTGATTCTGATGGCACCACGCAGAAATAGAGAACCATCAAAAACTGTGAAGCTTCTGAATATCAGGTTTTGATGCAGCAGCTTCTCTGTCCATACAAAAATATTAAATAAACTAATGGACTATGGCAGATAAGAAAAAAAAGAAATAGTGTTTAAAACGTAATTGCAGAATGTTTGTCTTCAGAGGTAAATACTGAGATACTTTGAGTGGGCCTTCCTAGGTGGAGATTGGAGAGCAAAAGCTATTAATAATTAGGTTCAGTTAGATGTGGCAGGTGAGAGATGTTTTCACTTCAGAAATTGAAACTAACTAGAAGTCTTGTTTTATACATGGCCATAGAACGCCACAGGGATGAACTTTTTGTAATCCACATGCCCTTTCAAAAGAATTTTTAAGAGCACGAGTGACCACGTTGAGAAAAGATAATATCCGCAATCAGAAGGCCCAAAAGGAAGAAGAGGAAAAATTCAATGACAAAGGATGTTTCAAACTATGAAAGTTTAGCAGCAAAGTTGATTATTTTGCTGTCTTAAGTAATGGCTTGAGCATCTGTTTAACCTGTGTCTTATATATACATACAGATATATTTTAGAAACTAGGAGACTGAGCTTTGGTGGTGTGAGGCTGAGATGGAAGAAAAAATTTGTAATCAATCCAAATGCAGTAATGGAACAGTTGCTTACTGCATATATTTTTCGAATATGAAGTACAATTGACATACAGGTTTTAGAAGATTCAGTTTTCTAAGTAAATTGGTAAAGTTACAAAAATCTGCAGTTTGCCCCAAACCTCTAACAGCCATAGACTTAAAAAAGCAAGTGGGAGTAGCAAGTAGGAAGAAACTCTTAAAGCAGCATGTTAAAGACTGTTGGCAGGGAGTATTAAGAGGAAACATCCTTCCTTTCCCCCAGACTTGCCTCTTTCTTTCTATTTTTGTTGTATTTTGTTTTACTTTGCTATATAATTTATTCTTAAAATAATGAAGTATGTTTGAACACCAGATGAAGTACCGCAACTGCTGTGTACTAGATCTAACGTAGGAAATGGGTTTTTAATCCTTTTATTCTTCTGAAAGCATTCTCTAGCAATTAAAGAAATTAAAAATGTGCTGTTGCAGACTTCATGTGGCTCATGAAAGGAGATTGCTCACACGCTTAGCCACCCATTTAATAATAAAAAGTACAAGTACCAATAGCTACAAACTTTTCCCATCAGTGTCTGTGACATCAGAGGAACTGTAGAATGTGGGGTAAATAACACTGAACTGTGTGTGTAACTGAAGTTGCACTTTTCTTTGTCAGGAGAAAAAAGAGCAAGAGCCGAAGTCGAAGCCATGACAGAAAGAGGAGCAGAAGTAAGGAACGCAAACGGAGCCGAGATCGGGAACGGAAAAAGAGCAGAAGCCGGGAAAGGAAACGGAGCAGAAGCAAAGAACGCAGACGCAGCCGGTCTAGGAGTAGAGATCGCAGATTCAGAGGCCGCTATAGAAGTCCCTAGTAGGTTATTTGTTCAGAGTTGCATGTGTGCTCCTTCATTGTTACAATGTGGAAGGTTAAAGTTTCACTCTCTGCTTTCTAAATTGGTCAGTAATTATCATTGAAAAGAAAGTGAGAGGTTGGTTGAAGAATGTCAGTAAATACAGAGTGAAAAAGAGGATAGTAATATTCCTCTTCTAGTTTTCATTCTTAGCCAAACACAGAGATGGGAAAGCAAATGAAAGAATGTGTACAGCTGAGTGGAAAACTAAGTTTATCACAAAATCAATATAACAACAAAATTCTCTCCATGTCCTAACTATTTAAAGTATATGAACTTGATAGTTTAACTGTCAGAAAATGAATAGTAATCTGTTAATTTGGTTACAGGCTCATACCCCTTTTTTCTTTTGGTATTACTAAAGATTTTTACTGTCTTGCTGTTCTTGAACATTAACTCCATAAATGGATATTCACACAAACATATTCCATGTTTATGCATCCTAACTGGGAGCATCTCGTCTTAGTAATGCCCATGTGTTGCAAATTTGCCCTGCTTTTTCTCAGACTTGTTTAGAGGCTGGCAAGAATACTTTCGTTCCTCTCAGATATTTAGCTTGATAGAACTTCAGCAATAGGTGGTTCCAGGCATTTGTAAATCAATTCTGAAAAGATGTTTTT
>VYZP01043793.1:0-20187 GCA_013400635.1 Hypocryptadius cinnamomeus
CTGTGGGATAGGTTTGTGGCCTGAACAGCATAAATATAATATATAGAAATAAAATAAACCCCTTACACCCCTTTCCCCCTGTCAAAAAAACCCCATAAAGTAACATTCCGTGAACTCCCAGGGCAGCCAAACTGCATTCCACTGCCCTGGGTGTTAGAGAGGACAGTAAATGACCCTTAATGAGTTTATTCCCAGTGGTGGCTGTTCTTTAGTCATTAGACAAGGAAAACACACACAGAGTGAAACTGCACCAGTGTCCCAGTGTGCCCCTTGGTGCTCCTGCTCTCCAGCCCTCCCAATGTGCACATGGAAAAGATGGATCCACAGAACAACCCACCCACAGCCTTGTCTCCCCCTCTCTCTTTCAGAAATCTTGCTGCTCTGTTTTCACAGAAGAAATCTGCACTCGTCTACGCATAAAAGGAGCTGCCAGACAAAGCCAGGAGACGTCAGGGAAGGCAAATGCTTGAGGAGTTTTTGCTGTGTTAGGGTTGTGCCACGTCCTAGGAGCTGTATCAGCGTAGGAAGATGTTTTTCTGCTAGTCTAGAGTGTTAGTTTGCTAATTACACACACACACACAGCACTTCTGGAGTGGTGGAGCTGCAGGCACAAGGAAATTAAGTGGCTTGGAAGAAATTAAACTGATAAGGGCTAGAGTGGAAATGTGGCAAATGAATAAAGTGGAGCAGAGCTGGCCAGGATGGTGGATCCATGGTTAGGTTTGAAGTTCACCCTGTAAGTCCATGAAGGCCTGGAGGAGGAAGTGACTGGGGACAGGTTAATGTGAAGCCTCCACTACTAATTCCTGTGTGAGGAACAGTCGTGGAACATCAAAGCTCTTGTCTGTCTCTTGTAATCAGGAACAGCAGCTTAAGCCTTGCAGCTCTAAATAGCCTCACCCTGCCCTGCCTGAGCAGGAGGTGCTGGTCCCTGGGAAGGTAGTTCCTGGATCAGAACTGACAGTGCTGCTGTGTAACCCCAAACAGGCCCTCCCTGCACCCCAAACCCCAGAAAGGGAGCCCCTGCCACCAAGGAACCACTGCAGCTAAGAAATGCCAGGCAGGGCTTGTCCTTTGTCCCTTCCCATCACAGGATAAGGGCCTCTGGTGGGTGACAGAGAATGTTTTGTTCTTGTTGCCCAAGAATTGAGGATTGTCAGTGGGAATTCATCAGTGCCAGAGCAGGGAAGGAGTGTAGGGATGAGTCAAACACAGCAGAGCCCCAGCTCCCCTGCAAGGGGAGATGTGAGGGTGTTTTGCATCACTCCCCTGCTCTCAAACAATGCTGAAGTTCAGGGGAACAGTTTTCTCAGCTGCATGTTAAACACCTTCCTCATTAAGCTGTTTTCCCTTTCAGAGCTGGGATGACTGAGGCATTTAAGTGTTAGGGCAAATTGGTGGTGAAATCACTCCATTTATGAACTGCACAGCTGAAGGAGGGAAAAAACAAATTGGGTTCCTTGGGAATGGCTGTAATTGCACTGCAGGAACAAAGCCACCAATCCTTTGGTGACTCCTTGTCAGTCCCAGCAGGGAGAACTGAAGGGAACAGAAACCAAGGGGGCTCAGACTGGGAAGTTAAGGGTGATCCTGAATCCAGCACTGCACATTCCCTGGGAGGGGAACTTAGTGAGACTCAGCTTCCAGCTGCTGTGAAGGAATTCAGTGCAGCTGCAGGACTGCCTCCCTTGTCCCTCCTGCTAATGGGAACAAACAAGGGGTTAGGAATTCCAGGTGTTGGGAAACCAGGGCTGGTCCTTAACTCAGACTGCAACAGCCCTGGCTCAGTCACAGCCTGAGCAACGTCTGTGGGGTGAGAAGGTGGATCAGCCCTTCCATCAACTGAGCTGCACAGAGCAGGAGAGCTTTAGGTAAGTCTAAAAGCTGAAAATGCAACATCAGAAAATGCAACGTCAGGTTCATTTAGCATTAAAAACTATTTGGTAGGTGCTGTGTCACTGCTGGCAGAGTAGGCAGAGATGTATAAAAAAGGTTTCATTGACATTTAAATATATTTCTATATGAATGTCTCACAGAACAAAAAAATAAAGTCTTTTCATCACAAATACTGCAGCATTAAAATAAACACTTACCAAAATAAACAATGAGTGATATACATATATATATTTGAGTGTGTAGACTATAGAGTGAATCATATTGTCGCTTTTTAAGTCACAAAAGCACAATATAAATACGGAATTTCCTGTGAACTCTTGTCCCTGTTGTAATAAAAATACATTCTTTACAGTTAAAGTAAAACTAGTGCAAGTCCATCGGCCGTGCCAGCTCCATCATTTACAGGGCACTTCGTACTTGAAGATGACGCTGAAGATTTTGCCCCCGAGGCGGTCGGCGAGCCACGAGTTCTTGATGACGGCCAGCTTGAGGCTCTCACACCTGAGCACGGCGTAGTAGTTGGTGTGGATGGCCCTGCCCATGCCCTCGATGACCACCAGGTCTGTCTGCCGCTCCCGCACCAGCACGGCCAGGCCCTGGTCCAGGCGGCTGCAACACAGCGCGGTCAGAGCAGCCACGCTGCGGCCACACCTCAGCTCCACCTGCAGCCACCCTCAGCCACACCTCAGCCACATCTGCAGCCACACCTCAGCCACACCACGGCTCCACCTGCAGGATCATATTAGCTCAACCTGCAGCCACACCATGGCCACACCACGGCCACCAATGCAGCCACACTTCAGTCACACCTTAGCTCCACCTGCAGCCACACCTCGGCTCCACCTGCAGCCACCACCATGGCCACACTGCGGCCACACCCCTGCTCCACCTACAGCCACACCTTAGCTCCACCTGCAGCCTCACTTCAGCCACACCTTAGCTCCACCTGCAGCCACACCACAGCCACACCTGCAGCTGCACCCCAGAGCTGCCCACAAACAGTGGCACCTGAAAGCCAAGGGGATGGATTGAAATGTTGTTTAAATGTACCCAAGTTATGATTTTTACACAGGTAAGTTCTGTCTCCAATAGAGGAACTGATCAGAATAGGTTAAAGAAGGTGAAATGATGCTTCTGTCCCAGAGGGTTTTGGCCACCTGCAGTATCTGACATCAGCCATAACCACAGCATCTGACCCAGCTGTGTCCTGAACACAGACACCTCACCAAGGGCCAACAGTTGTAAGGCCTGAGCAGTGTCACAGCTCTGTAAATCCACACTAAGCACCTCCTGATGGGTGTGCAGAAGTGATTCCCAGTGGGAAGGGTGCCTGGGATGCTCCACAGCCAAACCTTTGACCATCCTGCAGCTGAGGGACACAAACAACACAGTGGCACTTTGCCCACGTACCTCAGATCCAGGCATGGAGAACTGGAACCTGTCTGAACCAACAGCAGCTTCTCATCCCTCAGTGCAGAGCTGTTTAAAAAGACAAAAATATTAAACAGCTGCTTCAGCAGGGCCTTGCACATCTGGGAATAAGCCAGAGAAGCAGGAATATTAAAGCCTCTTTTACAAAGGCTTCCTTTGCTGCAAGGACTTCACCAGGAAACACAATGTTTCCTTGAGCATCCTCTCCTGGGGACACTCTGTGAGTGACATACATGGATTTGCCTCTACTAACATAGAAAATTCCTGGTAGAGCAGCTGGAGTGCTTGTCAGGGGAAGACACAACAAGAAATATAACTATGGGCATGCCAGAAAGACGCAATTTCTAAATTTTTCACTTTAATGAAAGCAAATGCTCTGCCTTGGGCTGAGGCTGCAGTTACAGACAAACAGTGAAATGCAAAGCCAGGCTGTGGCCAGGATGTGCTGTCCCCAGGGAGGTGTGACAGAGGAGGTGCTTACTGGATCACGGGGTCCATGGCCGCGATGCGCTCGGTCACGATCAGGGACTCGCTGTAGGTGACATCGTTGAGGGCAGGGCCAGAGTTACAGGCCAAAATCACCTGGGGGGAAGGTGCCAGGAGAGGTCACACAGTCAGGCTCTGGCATTCCAGGTGCTTGGATTATTTCCAGTTTGGCAGAGGAGTGTCCTGCTGGTGGGCAGTGACACCTTCCAGCAGTTAGCAAAACTCCACAGGAACTGGCAAGGAAAAGCACTCACCTCTGTCCCTCTAGAAAGGAGCTCTCGGACAAAAGGAAAGACTCCTAAAATTATGTCTATCCCACTGTTATCTGCGAAAATTAAGGCACATTTATGAGGGGGACCCTCCTGCAAGAGAAAACCAATGCATTCAGGATGGAGCATCACTCACCTCAGGGAAGTTTGTTATTCACAGCTACTCCTCCAAAGCCCCACATTTTATACCCTCAAACACCTGAGCCTTGGGGTCTGGACTGCAGCAAACTCCCAGCACACACCAGTGACAAACAGGAGGAATGGGGCTCCCTGATGGTGTCTTTGCACAGGGGTTTAAAACAGGTCCTGTTTTAAAACACCCCTCAAGTTCCTGTGCTGTGTTTGAGACAGGGCTCTCAAACTCCAGCAATAAAACCTCCACCTGCCAACTCAAGCCAGGCCTAACTCCAGAGTCAGGCTTTGATCCTGAGCGCGCTGGGTGCCAGCTGGACCTACCTTGGAGTGTGTTCCAAGCCAGCCTGGTGCTGGCTGAACAGCATTCCCTTCTGCCAGGAAAGGGCAGCATGGACTGTGGGGGCAGTGACATCCTAAAATGAAAAGATAGTGCCTATTCTCCATTAACCTCTTCATTTGTTCTCAACGTGGTGTTATGAAACTTAGTTCACTCCAGTTCATACCAGCAGAAGAACTGAAAAACGCTTAATTCCTAATAAATACTGACAGGACAGTGCCTGTAGTTCCCTAATTATCCCTGTTACACAAGATTAGCTGGTGCTTTGTTTCAGGATGGAGCATGTAATGATTTGCCATAGTCTGCTCATCCCCAACCTTTAGGCTGCCATTTTCAACAGAGAGATTTACACAAAGACACAAAAGCTTTTTAATTAATCTTAATTAAATGGTAAAAGAGATCACATGGGAAAAAAGAAAAAAAGCTTTGCTAATTGGTAAGTTCATTACTTCCAGCAAGCTCCTACATTAATGGCAGTTTTAGCTTGGCTACTCAGGGGGAGGAACCACTCAAACACTATATTTGGCCCCAGGTTTTTAAATTCAGGGGTCTGGGTGTATGGAAATAAGAGCCCTGATAAGGAGGGGAGGCTCTGGGAGCAGCTGGGCTCCAGTGGGAATTCAGGGAAGCAGCTTGGGAAGTAACCACGTTTTAGACTAACTCCTTTACTCCTGTCATTATGGTGAATTACTGGGATTTGTTTTGGGCTGTCTGAACAGAGTTCTGTTCAAAGCCCACAATTCCCAAGGTGGTTTGATGATTAAGGTGGTTAATTAGTGGGTTTAGGGTCACTCAGGGTCATACCTTCAGTCGCTCCAGCCACTGGCTGTAGGAATCTTCCAACCAGGGACGTTCTGTGGCACAGACAGAGCAGTGTCAGCATTTCTTATCAGCAGCCACTAACTCTTATCAGCAGTCACTCTGCACATGGTACAAGCAGGAGGCTCATGCTGCACTCATTGAAGCATTGAAGCATTTGAGCTCAGGCTTCCAGTGTTAAATGTGTAGGCTGACAGAGCTCCCAAGCTCTGTTATGGGAATGGCTCCATGACAGGAAGCCTGAAGTGGAATTTTCACACCAAAGCTCTGCAGTGGTGTGAGCTGGGTGTGGACCCCCCAGGACACTGTTCCCTGGGACACAACAGTGAGTGACCATCTCTGAGTTTAAGGAGAGAGTCTGCAGGTTGAATTCCTTTGGAGCGTTACCCAAACTCTGGGTCTGCACTAAGATAACCCTAAAAAGCCCTAATGATTCTCTGTCATCCGGGTACCAGAACCCCACAAACATTCCCACTCCATTCCCTCATTAACATCCAACCACCAGCAGGGATCCCCCCTTACCTTGGAGCTTTGACTTGGCTTCTTCAAACCCAAACTGTGGCTCAGACTCCAGAACACTGGGACAGGAGAGAGACAAAGGGCACACAGTTCAACACCTCCATCTCACATCAGTGGAATTCAAACATTTCTTTAGCTGGGGCCCAGCAGTTTTACTGCACTGCTTATACTGGGGGTGTCTGTGGGTCCCAGGACTGGGAAATGTATTTTTTGATCATATTAAAAACAAAAGGCTCATCAGGACATTAAATCAGAGTTCTGATGCTAAAAGAAAACAGCCTCAGCAATGTACAGATGTTTGCAGGCAGTAAGGTACAGGCAAAAAAGACATTTTTGGATCTGCAAACCACCATGGAATGTAATGACTTAAACCAGCTGCAGGCTGTAACAGTGATGATGGGGAGATTGAGGAACTTTATTTTTAGAATAAAACCCACAACTGGACACTCTGTAGCTTAAAGGGTGCTGTTTAAGGATGCAACACCTACTCTGAGACTGCCTTTGCTCCCCAGTCAAAGACATTCCCTGCCAGAAGTCCTTTCACCAGTGCAAACTGCCTCTCCTCCCAGCCCAGGGAATCCAGGGACTCGATCACACTCTGGAAACACTTTAAGGCTATTCCATTTTCTTTCTGTTTTACCTGTAAGACAGACAGGAAACATTGGATTTACAGACCAACGTTTCTTACCCAGCCTTGGCTGTCTCAGTCCCAAGGCCACTTTTAAGCATCTCCTCTGTGTTCATGGCCTCTCATGGACCAACCAATTATTGCTGTCAGCGTGCTTAGGACCAAGGAAAAACTTTCCTGGATTCTCACAAAAAGTGTCATGAGTGCCAGGATATGATCTATAGCACAAGAATTACTTTTCTTAGCTAGTTAGAGGTGCAATAGATCTTGAGCAGATTGGGAAATGGCTCTTGAGCAAGGTGGGGAATGGGAGAGTGGACACACAAAAACCTCATAGCAGTAACATGATGCATCAACCCCAGGAAACCACCCCCAGCAGTCCCACAAAATCTGAAGGGTGTTTGTTTTTTTGCGTCATCCCAAATTCTCAGCAGCTCTGAGGGTTTTTTTTCTCTTCTCTTCTCTGTCTCCAGTGAGATCAGTGGTACAGGGTGAGTTCTCTTAGAAAATTTAAAATTATTCTGGGTACCAATATCTTGTCTTGGCAGTAAACTTGTCTGAATTACAAGAAGCAAACATAAGCAAAAGCCACCTCCCATGTGTTTTAGCCCTTTCTCAGAGTGAAGGTACCACATGACAGTGCAGCCAGGGAGAACTTTCTCTGGATTTTGCAGAAATATGTCAACAGTCAGGAAAAATCATGGATCAGCCACTAGCACTGTTGTTATTTATATATCACACAAACAAGTGGTGAGAAATGGACATACAGAAAGTTGTTTTTTGAGAAATAATGACTCAAATGTCCTCTCCCCAATCATTTCATGTCACAGAACAAAACACAGAGACAAAACAGCTGCACAGTGGCAATGAATGTTTTTAAGAGCAGGAGGTTGTGCATTGTGTCCTCTCCAACCCAGGGCTGAGAACCTCACAAGTGACAAAAGCAGCCACAGAGGAGTGAATTAGAGCAGTGACAGCCTGGCGACAGTGTCTGGTGACAGCCACTGCTCAGGAGCAGGGCTGGCACCAAGATGGTTTCTCAGGGCTGTCACGCAACTGAAGCTGGTGATCTTTTTGGTTATCATTATCCTCACCAGGAGCCTGTTGAGGTGAAGGGGTTTATGCCCCATTCCCCAGGGCTGTTTCTCCTCCCAACCAGCGCAGGAACTGGTTCCTAATCTCTCCCCTCTGAGCCATCCATCACTTGAACAGTTTCAGAGTGTTGGAAAAGTGTCTTGAACTCACCTTGGAATAGGGATCTGGAAAACTGAACTCGTTCAAACAGTGTTCCCTTGTATCCAGGAGACTTCTGACTGTTAAGGTACCATATGCACTTTAAAAAGGCAGAAGGGGGAAAAACCAAATCAATTACTTCAAACAGAAAAAGTTATTTTTTCCCTCTGTTTTCACTGTAAGTCACAGTCCCTCACATGAGCATTGAAGCTGAGAGTCACACATGCTTTACAATAAGATTGTTGAAATACAGGGAGGGAGAATATTCAGAATTAACTTGCTGCTATTTTTAATAACCACACACAAATTTTTAATAACAATTTTTCTGCCAAGATAGAATTTCTCTGCTCAACTCCAAGACATGAAATCCAAAATCTCTGTGCAGAGGATCTGATGTTTGGCACAGAAACTTGCCTGAGCCTTCAGCCTACTTGGCTTTGTTTGCTCTGCTTCACAACCTAGTTAGCTTTTGGTGGGCTTCCACTGCTCAACAGAAGCAGCAAGTGATGCAAAAGGGAAAATAAAACCACTTACAAGGGCTGCTGCCTGAGTGTCTGGAGCTTATTCCAGTATTTCTGGCGGAATTTCTCAGCTCTCTCCTGTGCATCCACAGAGTCTGGCTGACTGGCTGCAGCTCGCTTTGCCACCTGGCAGAGAAAAGAGGCAACACTGGAGTTACTAAATTAACTCTTCCTCCTTGTAATTGATGTGAAGTTCAGTCTGAGCAATAACCCCTCCATCTGCCTCCCCGTTCTGTGCCTGCAGCCTGGCTGCTCCCTCCCACACAGCACCTCCCAGCCTCCCTTCATTCCACACAGTAAACAATTTTAATGGCTCTTTTCATCCCAAAAGAGTTAAAAGTTTGTTTTCCAGACTGTACTGTCAGAAATCAAGCACAAGTTCCAACTACTTAGAGGAGGGGAAAAAAATAACAATGCACATACACTAAAGGAGAAACAGGCAGAAATGTAATGGTGTAGATCGACACCTTGTGTTCTCTTTTTGTTTACTCCAGTGAACTGCCTGAATCAGCTTCAGTGCAGAAAAAATAACTTGTGTCTGGTTCAATTGTGCTCTTCCCATGGAAAAGTGTCTGTGAGGCAGCAGGACTGCTCCCAGAGGAGGAACAACCCAAGGATCTCTGGCCTTTGGTTGTGTAACTGTCCTGCTTGCAGCTCTGTACAGAGAGGTCCAAGTGCCATTGAAGAGAGAAATGCTTTGAAAACACCTTTCAGAGCTAAAAAAAAGCACCACAAAAGAACATTTCTGCCTTTGAAGGGGCCAAGCCCTTCCTTAAGAGACTAGGACAATGCCAGGTGCCTCTGTTACAGGGAAAGAGGGGCTGCACTTCCAGAGGGGTGCCACAGCAGGAACATTTTATAGGACAAACGTGCTGCTCCACAGAAGATTTGTTTCCTAAATACCTGTGTTGCTCACACAGAACTGTTTTGTGACACTTACCCCATCCAGTGCCTCCTCAAAGCAGGTGAGCCAGTATTTTCTGGCCATGGCATCATCTGTGAGGTCAACAGTGTCTGGGATATAGGTGGAGGGGTCTTTCAGCAGTGGCAGGTTAACAAGTGGTCTCTCCAATCTGTCCATTTCCAGCATGTCAAACTAGGGCAGAAATGAAAGAGATGGATTAGAACTCACTCAGAAATTAATTCACAATTAATTAAATTAGCACAAGGGCTGCAGAAGTCCAGCCACTGTTAAGACTGACAGATTTGCAGACAATTATAGGTCATGATAAACAATCCAGTTCCCTCTGTGGATTACTTTATCCATGCCCACCCTATAGACAGAAATTATCCAGTGTGAAAATAATCCACTGTGGAATCAGAATTGCTGTATTGTCAGTGACTTTAAGAGATGACTGGGCTTGTGCTCTTCTGTCCCATCTTGTATTTGCCTTCTCACAGGAAGCAAATTAACACTGCTTAAAGATGGTTCAACATGAAATTCCAAATTCTGAGGTATTTCAGCTAAATCCAGCTGCTCCAGTGAAAGGGTAAGAGACAAACATTCCCCCCACTTTGGTGAAGGAGAGCAAGACAAAGCAGCAGCCAGTCTGTTTTATGAAACATTCCATCCAACACCACACAGGACACGAGACAACACCACACCAGACACCGAACTGGTCACTTCTCTGGGAAGCAGGAGCCTCAAGGGCAAGCAGCAACCAGCTGGAGAATAATCATCTATGTCCAGGTCAGCACTGCTAAGAGAACACACACAGGGCTAGGAAAGACAGCACATACTGTACCACTCCGTGTTCTCTGCATGGGGTAAACATCAGGGGATGTGCTCATAAGCCCAGAACTCCCAGCATAATTCTCTCCCCAGCTGTACTGGTTTGGATCTAGAAAAGAGAAAGACACAGACACACATAATCTGAAAATAAAACTGAGAATACTCCTGTGAATGAGTCTAGAGCCAGCATCCCTCTGAGCAGCTGCTGCACTACACAAGCCAGCTCCCCTTGTCTTTAAAAGCAAACAGAATTTTTCCCTCTAACCCCCAAAAGAGATATTTCAACCACTCAATGAATTACCTGCTCCAAGGAGCTTCAACCTGAATGAGACAAGAGACAATTTAAGTTCTAAAATCGTTCTTTTTAACCCCATTTCCTTGTCATTAATCAGCATGCCTCCAAAGCACTATCACTGAGCACTTATTTCTAAATCTAGATCCATTGTTAACAAAATAGTATTACAGAACTCTCAAAGCACAATGTAAGCTTCAGGGAAACACTAAAGTTATTTCCAGATTTGCTTTATTTGAGAAAAGGTTTAATGAGCTCAGATGTACAGTACATGCTGCAGAAGCAATGTCTTTAATTCCTCAGTAGCTGGTTCCTTGCCCATCTCTATCAAATGGGCAGGAAAAGAATTCCACATCCATTTTTTGGAGGTGTATTTGATACTTGCTGAGCTAAGTACCATTAGCAGCCCGTGGCTGTGCCACTGTAACCAATGTACTGCCTGGCTTGCCAGTACACCAACAGGGGAAAAGGAAAACTAGGCAGAATTCCACCAAAGCATCCTGGATCCAAGGGATCTGGACAGAAGGGTCTCCTCTGTGAGGCTTTTCACTCTCAAACACAGTTTGGAGATGCTGGTATTCCTCAGTGCATTAAAGGAATTCAGAAGTGGCCTCTTAAAGAGGGGGAGGTTCTCCAAACCCACATTTCTCCAGCTGGATTTAGAGCTGTGACTGCTCTTTGCAGAAGTGCAGAGAAGAGAAGAGCCCAGTCCTGCTGCCTTCTCAAAGGTGAGCAGGAAATCCAGTGAGAAATTCAGATGTCCTTGCCAGAATGTACAAAACCAAAGCCCAGCATCTGTGTTTATTAGTGCCAAATGGATTTATTTAGGCAACAGCTTACATGCAGCCTCTTAAGAGAAACTTGGACAGTACACTGACATTTCAGAACACAGCATATACAGAACAGAGCAGTGCTGTACTTACTGTCTTGTTCAGCTCCTTTTAAAAATGCCCCAATGGCTCCCAGGTAGCCTTCATGTCTCAGGAACAATGCCTGAACCTCTCCCTGCCACAATATGAAACATTGCAATTGGATGGTCCCTGAGGGCTAACAGGCACTTCTTTGTCACTAGTTTCACACTTTAATTTAATAGAAACAACTAGAAGATGGTAATAGTCATTTGTGCTACATTCTCACACATTCAGCAACTTTTAATGGTGCTTCTGGAACAGCTCAGGGAGGAACTGCTCACACACATCATTCCCCAGTTATCACACAGCTGGAAAACACCCATGCACCAGTGGTGTGTGCTCTATGGCCTTCCCTGGGAAACACCACTGCATCATTCCATGAATATTCAACTCCTCTTGCTTCAACAGGCTGGAAATGCAAGGGCATGTGATTGCCAAGGTGAGTGTGTGCCACTGCAGCCAACACCTTTGGGACACTGCTCGTTGTCTTTGTTTCATTGCACTGCTCTTCAACACCACACAGACACTGGGCATTACCCACAGCAAGCATTCCCCCATCCAAATAATTCAATTATTAATGCAAAATACAGGAATGCTGGGGAGGAGAAGCCTCCATCCTCACAGCAGAGCCCCTCAGCTTTCCCAGGCTGGGTGAGACATGGCCTTTTCCAAGGAATTCAGCAGTGACTGTGGGAACAGCTCACCCTCAGGGCAGCTACAGGGAAACAGCAGCTCCAGCTCACAGGGAGATTTGGATTTGAATCCCTGGCAAAGTGTCTCTTACAACAACCTAAAGCTGCAGTTTTGCAATAGCTTTCTTGGAACAGAAAGGGACAACAATGGTGAAATAAAGAGGGGAAAAAGCAGCACACAGGAGTCTTTTGCATGAAGCACTGAGACGAGAAAAAATTGATGTCATCTACTCTATGAAATTCCCAAAGTGCAGGACTAATCTACCTGGAACAACCATTAACAAGCTTGTGGATTGGACCTTTTTCCTAGTCAAAAATCTTCAGTATTTTCCACAGCTTCAAAACCTGCAAAGAACTTCAGCTTGGTTGATTTGAGGTTTGATTTTCTCTTTAGTAACAAAACCCCACTGATGCCAACTATCTCAGCAGAACAACCCCACACTGCATGGCCTGGGGGTGGAAAGATGCAAATCAGCAAGAGGAATTGAATAATGACGGTGACTATCTAAGAACACATTACTTGGAGCTACAAGACAGACTGTCAATCAAAAAGTAATAATAAAAAGACAGAGAGGGAGGTAGGGAGAGAGAAAAAAGGCCAGACACAACTCCCAGACATTTCACATCGATTTCACCCCTCCCAACACATCCCTGCCTTACCTACCTAAGAAGCAGCATTCTAACCTTACTTCATGTGCAAATTCCTTTATTAAAGTATCCCAACAGCCTAGAAAAACACCTAAAATGTGACTCTGCTGCAGGGAAGCCTGTGTTCTCCTTACCTTGGAGAAGAAGTTGATGCTGTAGGTGATTGTGCGCATGGTGACGGGGTGGCCCCGGATAAAAAACCCCCCAAAATAGATTTTATCCAGGTTGTGCAGTTTGGCATAGAGGCAGGCCAGCTGGCCAATGTCATTGCTGATCATGTGGAGCAAACTTTTGGCCATATCTTCTTTGGAAAACTCTGGAAGGCAAGGAAGAGTAAAGCAAATGACACACAAATTGAGGAAGCTCCAGTGGACTGTGCTTTTCTAACTCAACCTGCAGGTGGGGAAAGAAAAATCCAGGGTTGGAGCAGTTTTCCTGATGTGTGGAGAAGAAAACTGTTACCCTCTAAAAAACCTCACATACAAAATGTACTTCTAACAAGGAGGAGTGTGGTTTGATTAAAGATATCAGGGTAAAAAAACCAACCCTCACTAAGCCTATGTGAAACATTTCTTGAAAAAACACCTCCTGAATGGCAGGAATCCATTTCTTCTCTCTAGGAACCACGGGTGAGGGTTCATCCATCCCTCCTGGCCTGAGATGCACTGCAAGTATTTCATTAAGATACTGTAAATTGCAATAAATCACTGCCAAAGGGCCTTTCTGGAGCCCAGAAAGCCACATCTACTTCCCACAGGAATGAATTAACCCCAGGCTAACCAGACAGCTGTTTTTAAAATTTTCCCTTGGCTTAGGCAATCCCAAACTGAAAATTTAAATGTCTGCTTATAAAGCAGTACTGCATAATATTTTTAATCAATATTGTGCAGGCAAAACACAAGATCATAAAAGAAGCTGGTGATTATTTTCAGCTCTACTTGTAAAAAGTATAAAGTTGATTCCCAAGAGCCAGAGGAGATGTTTGGGTAGATGTTTTTTATCCCAGTACCTTTGTCTGCTGTGGTGGACTTCCCAAAGCTGCTGGCAATGAGATTCCCACTGAGCCCCAGGGTCTGGCAGGCACCTCCATACACATCCTTCACCAGCATGTCCACGTTGGTGTGCTGGCCCTTTGAGGCCAGCTGCAGCAATTCATCAAATTTCTGAGGGTGAGAAGCACAGTTACCACAGCTGACCTGAGCCAGAGCTCTGCAGCATCTTTACTGACCAGCACCAGCCTTAGAATTAACCCTGCCAGCCAAAGACAGGCTATTGCTAATTAAGGATGTATCCAGAGTGATCAAACAGATCTTCAGTGGAGCTCCTTTAAAGATGAACACCACAATCAACCTCTTTCTCATCTGCAGATATTTTGTTGAATTTCCCCTGAAAACTAGGGTGGGTCAGTATATATAAAACAGCCAGAGGCCTCATGGCATCCCTCATCTTGGAAGTCAGAAACACAGGAACTAAGAGGAAACAGAATTTTGTCTTCCTGAAGCACAATAAAAGAGAAGTTTGAGAAAAAAGTCTCAGTGTGTCTTTACTGTCCCTGAAATTAAACTTGCAGGCAAGCTCCATTATCCAAATACTTAATTTATAACCTTGTTAACTTGAATTTCTTCTACAAACCCAAGAGAGAATGAAGAACAGACACTGTCATGTTCTAAGATTTCTTCTTTAGGAGCATCAAACAAAAAGCCCAGCCCAGGCTGTGCCCTCCCTTTGACATTTTCTTATCTGGTGCATTTGTAACTCTAGCTTTTCCTACACTGCTGACATTTAGGACACTCATTTAAGCCAGGTGGCTCTTTGGGAAGCTCAGCATGATGTCAGAGCAGGACTAAGTCAGGCCTTGTTCATCAGCCCAGGATTTAAACTTGAATTGGCAACCAAGGAACCAACCATGAGGCAAAATTTCTCCTCTCAGCTGCCAGACATTTTGCAGCAACTCTGTGCTCCCTGCTTTCTTCTGCAGACTGTACTGCAGGAACTGGGCTGGCATTTTAAGTTGAAAAGAGAATAAAAAATTACCAGGCCACTTGGTAAGAGGAGGCTCTTGTCCATCACTTGTCCTTGAGCCCCAGGCAGGATTGCTTTTGATCACCACAAGCATCTTCTAATTCTTGTCCCTATATTCCACCAGTATCCTTTTCCATGTAAAGCTTCCTTTTATGCATCACAAGTGTCAAAAATATGAACACAAGTCCAGGACTCAGCCTTCTTACCTAACATTCCAACATTTCAGGCTTCCTCCCAGCATTTAATTTATCCCACCCCCCTTAAAAGAGACACTTGAGTACCTTTGTTTTGGTGAGCAGAGCTCCAAGACCCCAGAAGGTTCCACCTCCAATTGAGCTGCCCCCAATCCATTCAAATTTGTCTTCTGTTTCTACCTGTGAGTCAAACAAGGCAGATTTATTTAGAAAGTTCTTTTATAATGTTGAACACAGTTTTAAATGTCAGAGTGTGCAGGGTTTTGGAAGAGTGGAGTCAGTGGAGATGGAATCTTTCCACTGTGGAAGTGGCAGGTGAGAAGGGCAGGTTGCACACACACCACAAGCAGTTTTGGAAACTTTGTATTTAATTCTTGACAAATAATGCTAAATATAGACATTAAACTTGGTCTCTTCAATAGTGTGACAAAACAAACAAAAATCACTTTGATCTGACAGCCTCTGCTCTCATTGGGTAATCACTTCTCTAAACATCAAATTAAATGTAATTTTAAAAAAAATAGTGAATAGAAAAGCATTCATAACTCTGCAATTAATAAACTTTTTCTAAAGGCACAGTTTCATTTTTAAACCTTGCATTACCCAAGAAGAAACAAGTACAAATCTGAACCAGTAAGAGGTTTTAGATCACCTTTATCAAATCTCCAGCAAAGCATTTTGGCCACCACTCACCTTCACTATGGAGACCCCTGAGCCAATGTTCACCAGCAAATAAGGGAAAATGTTGGGGTGGTTTGTCTGGAACCGGAATTCTGTGTCTGAATCCTTCTGGTAAGCAAACACCTCATGGGGGATGTTCCTCAGCACAAAGTTGCACCCCTTAATTAGGCAGGTCATTACATCTTCTTTATCAACTCTGAAGGAGAGGAAAAAGCCTTAAACAAATGTCCCAGCCCTCCTGATAAGGCAGTTTGCTTTTGGAGCAGGAGTTTGCACAGACTTTGCAGAGGGGAATTTTCACACCACCTGGCACAAGTCCAGCTCTAATGGAAACATGAAACCTCCATCTGCACATGGTCTGGTGCTCCCCTCCCATGCCAGAAGTCCAGGCTGGAGTTCTGTTACACAGTAACTTTAATCATGTTGTCATTAAAAATAATCCTGTTTGCTTGTTTACATTGCTCTTTTCCTGCCCTGCTCCTTTCATGGTCTGTGCACCCCTGCCATAAAGTAGGTCAGGAAGCTTAGCTGGAAATTAACCTCAGAAAACAATTTCCCAACGTGGAATAATTGTCTGTTGCTCTTCCCCTGCCTCCAAATAAAGCACAAAAGGCCCCCTCGACATTTCAGCACTTGTTTATGACAGATTCAAGGGGCTGGGAGGAGCCTACAAGTGGGATTAGCAAACACAGAAAAAAAGACTTCTCACAAGAGTAGCAGGATTCACAACAGGATATTCCCAGTGTGGAGTCTGGGAATGGGATACAAAACTTAGAGAAGATGATTGATAAATCAGCTAACACTTCTGTGTCTCTGCACTTTTACTGATTAATGGAAATTCTTACAGGAAACATCCTGAGGCTTGTTGGAAACACATTAACAAGGCACAAACTCATCTCAACTACTACAGAATGATTTGTGTGTTCCACGGTGGAGAAGCTGCTCTGGCTTGGAGCTGGAGAAAAATTGAATATGTCAGAACCAAATAAAAACCTAAACCAGGTGCACCACACGAGATAAGAGGGGTAAGTGCCTCCTTATCTTGATGAATTGATCTTTAGTAACAGCCAATAAGGTACTAAAGGGGGCTGGTGTGAAATAGAGAGATAACAGAGCCCAGCTTATCAGGAGAAATACGTAATTTGCAAAGACAGTCTAAAAGATGAGCACAGGCCCTCAGGAGCCGAGGAATCTACTACAAAGATCACAGCAGGAGAGGTGCCTTGAAGCTCTCCCCAGTGATGTTTAATATTTGGGTAAATTAATGTTTTTCTACACTTACAGCATAGAAAGTGTGAATTTATAGGCACCACCATCTGTGGCTTTGATGGCTTTTGTCTCTGTATTGATAAGATGGCCTTTGATGACATCTAGGCAGGTTTCAGTGTATGTATTTTAGTATTTGGTGTTTGATAATGGTGCTTGAACAGGAAATTTATAAGGCTGTAAATTCATGGGGCTGCCCTTTGTTCTCCTGCAAGCCTTTGCATGAAGTTTAGGTAGGAGCTGTACAATAAATGACTGTCACATGAATTACCTCTGAGCATGCCCAGGAAAATGACAAAAGCTTTTGGAGTAGGTGTAAGTTAATTCTTTACAGAAGAAAAAGCAGTTCCACTTACTTCAACCCCAGTTTCTTCTCAATAAGGTCTTTGAATTTATAGGCACCACCACCTGTGGCTTTGATGACTTTTGTCTCTGTATTGACAAGATGGTCTTTGATGAAATCTAGGCAGGTCTCAATGTAAGTGTTTTCAAATTTAATGAAGTGAAGTCGAGCTGTAATCTCCTCCTGAACAGATATTTCATACAAAGGTTCATTGTCTATGTCCTTGAAAAGAGAAAAGGATTTCTTAGAGAACATTCTTGCAGAAACAAGGTAAATGCTGAACTACTGAACATCAATACTTGTGCTTTTCTTGCCCTTGAAACTGTGTTAATGCCATTAAACATAACACCTCAAGCTATGCCAAAGAAGAATAGAGTTTCACAGGTCTTAATTCTCCTTAAGCTGAGATAATCAATTCTTCCATGCAGCTGATGTGCAGGAAATCCCTCAGCATGAGGAAACTTATGTCTGCAGAAGAGCAGGTTTTTTTTACAAAAGTACCACGCTTACTGTCTGGAAAATAAATATTTCAAACAGTACCTGGCAATGCAAACACTTCCCAAAACTTTTCTACAGAACAAGTTACTGGATGGGTTTGGGTACAATTTCTGTTCTACCCAGTCCAGGACCTCACTCCAGTGAGTCAATCACATGCAGCTGATCCCTGATGGAATTCTCACCTTTCCAGAATGATCAAAGGATCTCACTCTTGCCACTTTGTGCTGTACAGTTGAGTAATAAGCCAACTTGGTTAATGAACCACCTGTTCATGAAGAGATGACAAGTTATGATTAATGGCTCACCTTGGAGCAAACAATAGAACTTATGTTTATGTCAGCTCTTGGTTCTCCAGATTTCCTCAGTTAAAGCCAGAGAAAATTAATGGGAATGCAGAAAGAACCTTTGCTGAGGAACTGCTTGGCCTGGTTAACCCCCAGAGCATCACAGGAGGGAAAAGCTCCATAAATTCACTTTGTGCCTGATGGATGTGGGATGAGGATGAGCAGTGGAAATTCTTAATTAGCCAGGCCAGTACATGTACTGCTGTTATTCACCTTGTTAGGAAACTTTATGAA
This sequence comes from Hypocryptadius cinnamomeus, assembly GCA_013400635.1. Taxonomy (NCBI): domain Eukaryota; kingdom Metazoa; phylum Chordata; class Aves; order Passeriformes; family Zosteropidae; genus Hypocryptadius; species Hypocryptadius cinnamomeus. The sequence goes on from VYZP01043793.1 coordinate 18,132, forward strand.
ACCCCCCAAATCTGTACCAGGATTTTCTCAGCTGGTTTGCCACCACTGAGCAATGCCCCCCATGTGCACAGAGTGCTTCAGCAGCAACACCTAAATAATATTCTTACCCTGCTTTTAGGGACAAGTCTGCAAACTCATGGCTGGTTAGAAAATGACCCTCTGTACTGAGTAATTGTTTTGCAAGACTGGTCTTGGCTTTGGGGTAAAGAATGCTCAGAGTGATGTTTCTCAAGCACACAGCAGTTGGAGATGTTAGCATTGTGCAAGTCTGAGCAGAGCAGCCTCATCATCCCCTTCTGGCCTCCAGTCTGCTCATGGCAATAAAACTTTCAACTCTCCCCTTGAAAAAGAATTCAACCCCTTGCCCTGTCTTTGCATCTGACCTGCAAAAGTGGATTTCTGGGGTTACACTGAATAACTTCAATGTTTTCCACCACAGTGCTCCAGGTCTGAGGGTAACTGTGATCCACTACTGGGTTAACATTAAAGTCCTGAAAGTAAATAAAAACCTGGCAACGTTAGATCCTAAATAATGGCTAAATTCAGTGGCACTGCACTCTGCTGCCTAATAAAAACCAAGAAATGAAGCAGCAGAGGTGAAAGATACTGTCAGCTCCTCCACAGAGCTCAAACATTTTTGTAAGGAAAATATTTGCAACCTGTAGGAGAGAAACAGGCAGTTTACTCCAGGAAAACTTAAGTGAGGTCAACATAGAGTGATCATGGACAGACACAGCAACAAAAGCAATAAAGCTTCCCTGACCTTGGATCTGATTTCAGTGTCCCAGGCAGTGCTTTGAAGTTTCTGGTAAACAAAACCCACGGTCTGTTCTGCTAAAAGGTGAGGGCTTGCACAGTTTTTATGGGAAAGTTTCCCTCCACAGCTCCAAACTGGGGTTCAGTGTTGGAATGTCACGTTCTTTACACTGACAATGACACAGGTGCTGCAGGAATTCACCACGGGATGCAGAGCCGTGCTTTGTGCATTATCCCCTTCCTCTCCCAGTTTTTAAAGACTTAAATCCATTCAGAACACCAGCTGAGACATGTAACTAGGCTTTATAACTAATCCCACGACTCTAATTCCGAGCTGACCCACACAAAGGGCCAGCTCCAGCTGTTATTTTCACAGGCATGGAACCAGCAGCTCCTGAGGGGCTGAAGTGACACGACAACATTTTCTATTATGGTGCAGGTTTCCTTCCTGCTGTCCCTCAGTCTCCAGCACACAGAGCAGTGCTCACCTGAGCGGTAATAGCTTGCTTTTCTTTTCCCTGGCTTTTCTCCTAAAAAGTTCCACTGATCTCGAGACCGCAAAAGGGAAGGAAAATGTGTGAAACGGCACTTGTGGCTCAGCGGGTGTCCACAGAACGACCGCTGATCCCTGCACGGGAGGAACCGGGAACAGGCTCAGCCTGTCCCTGCACAGCTCCCGGCTGTGGCACGCAGGTGTCACCCTGACGTGTGTCACCCTGCCACCCTGTGTGTCACCCTGACGTGTGTCACCCTGCCACCCTGTGTGTCACCCTGCCACCCTGTGTGTCCCCCTGACGAGTGTCACCCTGCCACCCTGAGTGTCACCCTGACGTGTGTCACCCTGCCACCCTGTGTGTCACCTCGGGGAAACCGGCAATGTCGGCTGCTGGGGCGTATGCACAGGGCAGCGGGTGGTTTTGGGGGTGACTGAGGCAGCAGTGACAGACCCCGACAAACGCCAAGCCTCGCAGCCGCCCTGCCCTGCCCGGGCAGTGCCACAGCCGCCGTCCCCCGCTCTTTTTGCTTCTTCCAGGCCGGTTTTGGGAGCCGGAGGAGCGCCCGCAGCATCCCGCGGGCCGCGGCCTGGGGCGGGGGGCGGCCGAGGGGTTCCGCACTCGGTGCTGGCGCACTGGGGCAGGGCGCGGCGCGCTCCGAGGGGGTGCGGCCGATGCCCCCCAGCCCCACCGCCCCGCGGCCGGTCCGACCGAGCGCCCCGGGCTCTCCCCAGTCCCCCCTTGGCCGCCAAGGGCAGCCCGGACCGGGCCACCCCGCCCGGCTCCCCGCGGCCCGTTACCCGCGC
>VYZP01043793.1:20766-41248 GCA_013400635.1 Hypocryptadius cinnamomeus
CGGGGGGACAAGGACAGACCCCTGATGGGGTCGATGGGACCCTGGGGGAGGAACTTGGGGGCGATGAGGGGAGAGACCCCCAGGGAGGGCAGAGAGACCCCCGGGAAGAATTGGGAAGAACGGGCAGAGAGGTCCCAGGGAAGGGCAGAGAGACCCCCAGGAAGAATTGGGAAGAACGGGCAGAGAGACCCCCAGGGAGGGCAGAGAGACCCCCGGGAAGAATTGGGAAGAACGGGCAGAGAGGTCCCAGGGAAGGGCAGAGAGACCCCCAGGAAGAATTGGGAAGAACGGGCAGAGAGACCCCCAGGGAGGGCAGAGAGACCCCCGGAGGGAGTGCGGGGATCCCCGGTATCTCACGGGGGTCCAGGACAGCCCCACGCGTGTCCCCTGTAGTCAAACCCCTGAATTTTAACCCCCCCCACCTGTTTCCAAGTGTTTTGTGACCCGCACACATCCCCAGGAATGTGAATTTGTGCCTTGGAAAACTTTATCTCTTAATTAAAAGTACTTTCTGTGTTTGGTGTCCCTGCTTGTCACAAGGGTTTGGAGTTAGGTGATGTTTAAGGTCCCTCCCAACGAAACTATTCCATGATTTTTTTCACCCTTGCAGTGACCTTTCTGGGCTCTGAATTCCCACAGAATTGGCTGCTCGGGCGTGCTGTTGTTTTTGTCTCACATTGAGAGAGCTGGGGTGTGATATCCCCGAGCTATGGAAATCAGCATTGCAGAGGTCCCGATGGGAAATTCGGTGTTAAATCTGAATATCTCTGCTTTCACTGGAATCTGCCTCATGTCAGTGGACCACAGGGAAACCAGCTGTAAAAACTACTTAAAAAAAGAATAACTTTGAATCGATTAAGCAGATTTTTATTTATTTTTGACCATTACAAGTTTCTGCAACTTCTGACATTCAAGATAACTCTGGCACAGGTCATACATTGGTGCAGTTTGCACAGAACACAACATCCTCCAAGGACAGTAACAAATTCCCATTTTCCCCTGGCAAAAGGGTACCAAAACCTAAATATAATCTATACACCTGCCTTTCATGAAAGACTTATATAAATATTTCTTTTATAATGGACAGCACAGCTGTAACTTTCAGTCCTATAAGGACACAAAAACGAGCCCCTGCCTTTACAAAAGGCACACACGCATCCTGAACCTCACAAACAGCCCTGGCTCGTGAGCAAGACATCCCGAGGAATTTCCTCTACATAGTTTGGGACATGGTTTAACCATTCTCAGAGCGTGCTCAGTACAGACTATAAATATTATAGATTATAAATATTAGAGATTATAAATCTAATAGATTATAAATATTATAGAACCCCTCGTGGCGCCGTGGGAAAGGCCAGATTCCCAAACGCGTCCAGTGAGACACACTCCAGCTGAGGAAGAGGAAAGAGGAAAAAAAGGCTTTTTGGGAATTCTGACCGTCCCAGGGGGTTACAGCTTTCCCAGCAGAGGTACAGGGCCAGCCTCGCAGAGGTTGAGAACAGCCTGCAGCCCTCCCACAGGAGGATACAGCTCACATTCCCTCAGAACAACTTTCTCTCCACGCCGTGGGATGGCTGCGAGAAGGGGAGCTCACATCCGTGCGGAGCAACGACCTGCAAAGGGGAAACATTCTTCCCTACTCATGAGAGGAGCGGGGGCGACTTGGACAGCAAGTCATGGTCTCCTCTGGAATACGGGAAACGTCCAAAAACCACGGGATCGTCAAATGCCGGGCTTGGCATCGCTTGGGCGCTGCTGGTTTTGCCGGAGGCTGGTGGCTGGAGGTGGGTGCGGAGGAAGAAGCGGAGTCCCCAGGTGCCACCTGTGACCTCCGGGAGCGGCAGCGCAGCTTGCCCGTGGGACGGAGGGACGGGAATGGCAGAGCCCGTCAGGATCATCCCGCTGCGGGCTCCCGGCAGGGGCTGCAAGGGCAGGAGAGGAGAAAAGGGTTACACGGGGAGTGTTACACCGCCGGAGCTTTTCCCAAGGGAAAAGGCAGTGAGAGGGATGGGATGGGATGGGATGGGATGGGATGAGCAGGGCAGCACTCACCTCGCCCGTATCCCGGGTCGCTCACAGCCGTCCTCCCAGGATTTCGCCTTTCCCCCGCTCAGAGTTGTGCTGGTCCCTCTGAAATCCCTTCTCCAGACAGTTCCAGCTGCTGTAAATCCCATCCGGGGTTCCCGGAGCTGTAACACAGAAGGGAAGGTGAGGAAAGGTGGGCAGCGAGGCTTCCCCTCCCCAGCTCTCAGCGCCGCAGAGGTGCGGCCCTTCCCGGCTCTCGGGTACTCACTCTGCGCTTCCCTCCGGGCCCTGGGATGCTGTCCTGGTTTAGGGCAGATGTCCAGGGAGAGAGCAGCGTTATCCCAAGGGCTGCTCCCAGCTCCGAGTGGGGCAGGCAGCCGGGATCTGCCCTATTTATAGGCAGGGGCCGCATTACAAAAGTCTGGGTCCGGAGCGAGTCGGAGTTTCCCACAGTCGCCAGCCAATCCATGCGTGCCCGGGACAATGGGAAAGCATCCATTACAGCATGGCAAATTGACTGTGAATTGCCTGGGGATAATACCCCGCTCCCAAAGGAGCAGGTGGGCTGGGGAGTGTGGGACACAATAGGGTTTGGCATCGCGGCGCTGGGCAGGGAACGTGGGAAAGCGTTGGCCGTCATTATCATCCAGCTTCTGCCTGATGTTGGGAACGGCAACATCTCAATGCGCTGCCTTTTCCCAGGCTGGGTTGAAATTAAGCACAGAAGACTGATCCCAGGAAGAGATAATGCTCTGCGCCCCAAAGAGAGGTTGAAAAGGGAAAGATGCAGAATTAGAGGGACTAAACCCTTTCATTGACATTAAACCGTGCTTAGATGAATACAGTACCAGATAATTTTCAGGCAACGAGGGACTAAAATCGAGGGAAGAGCCCTTCAAACAGTTAGCTCGAAATATTTTCCTCTCTTTTTTTTAAAGTCCCTCTGTAAGTTATACCCAGAGCTCTTCCTTGCTTTTGTTTGGGTAATCTGGGCTTTCCTACGGCAGCCCGTGACATGTCGTGATTGTGATGTCTTTCCCAAACACGTCCTGTTTAATTTCATGCCACTTTGTAAATGCCTCACTGTTCCTGAGTCTCCACCTAAATATATTTCCCGTTTGCAGACAACTGAGAGGGAGTGAAAAGTCAATTCCTGACTATTATTTTGCTATATTATCGCATTTGCAGGATGTCCCACAGGTGTGAGGCACTCCTGTGACTCTGCTCAGTCTTGGGATTTCTCACCTCTGTAACGAAGGAGAAAGGACAGGCAGGATCCTGGATTGGAGCTGCATTGGAGCAATTTTTTATTTTTTTTTCCAGGCTGTTTTAAGCTGCCAGCTCAGGTCTGCTGCCCCCTTCCAGCACAACCCAGTACAAACCCAGTCACGTTTAGGATCTGCCAGCCAGGCATGGGAGGCCTCATGCAGTTTTTGAATACCTGTTTCTTACAACTACAACACTGATGAAAACCCTGCTTATTTCTTGTGTCTGCCTTTCAAAATCGGACAGGAAACCTCTGATTTAATAATCAGAGCATCCCTCTCCTGGCCAAACCTGTGTCTGTAGATACATGGAGGGCAAAGTGTCCCATTACACAGAGGGCTGGTGAATAAAAGGATATAATTCTGCTAAAGATGGTCCTGTAATCCATTATTAACCTGAAGATTTTAAAGCCTTTTTCACTGCCTGGATCCTCATGGATTTCCATAAGCCAGGTGTATTCCCTTCCCAGCCCAAAGACACTTTATGTTTAGATGAATCACTTAGGGTGCAGCAATTTTAATTCTTGATGGTTGTCAAAAACTATAACTGAACACCACGAGTCCCATTCACAATCAGCTCACTGAATTATTTTGTCAGCTTGTAATCTGCAGTATTCCTTGCAGCTGGGGTTATCCCTGGCTGCATGTGTGGGAAATGGATTTGTAGAAAATTCTTAAAATTTGATAGAAGGTTTGGGTAGTGTGTATTTGTATGCAAAGTTTGAGATAAGAAATATTGACTTAGAAATAGAATAGGATAGACATTGTTGGGAGAGAAATTGAATTAGAAATAAGTTTTAAAGGATGGTTTTGTAAATAAGATCAGATATTTTAGAGAAATAGAATTATGAAAGATGTACTGTTGTAGGACTTATGAGGGGTAATTTTAGATGATTAGTTTTAAGGTATTTATAGTGTGGTGTGGTTAAAGCTGATAGGCTAAGGAACACTTATAGTGTATTGTAATTAAAAAATAGTTAACTTCTAATATGATAATAAATTATAGTTTTATAAATTATATTATTGTAATTTTATAAATAATATTATAAAAACATAAATTATAACATCTGTAGTATCTCACCCTTCTCATAAGACTAAAAATTGAGTAAAAATTTTTAAAACGCCTTTCAGTTACCCCATCTCTAAGTCAAAAAATAATTGAATCCAACGTGCATGGGCTTGTGCTCTTACTGCAGCGGGAAGTGAAGCACGGGATTTTCTGGATCCCCCCGGGATCGCGTGGGATGAAGGGACAGCACCGGATGGGAAGGAAGGAGGATGCTGACGGCAGCCACGGGGAGAGGGGAGGGAAGCTCTGACCCAATTTTCAGCCCTGGAAATATGAAATGAGCTGGTTTAAATAATGCCACGCTGTCCGCAGCACAATGCCCCGGCCTCCAAAGGGCTAAACCAGCTCGCGGTGATTAAAGGCTGATCCCTTCCCTGAAGGGCCGGGCAGATGGTGCCGCAGGCTGGGCTCTCCCCGGGACCCTCCCAGGCACACTTCTTTTGTCGGCAGTTTAACAGCGTGAATGGGAAATGCTGGGAGCTCTCTCCATCTGATGGGAATGGTGAACCAGGCACAAAACAGCCCTCTGCTCCCAAACTTCCCTGTCCACAAATCTTCCATCCCCCCCGCCCCGTGCCTGCCTCATCCACACCCTCTTCTTGCTGCTGCGGGGTGAGAGAAGCAAATATTCCCCCTGGTTGGTTTGGTTATTAAGACCTGAAAACGTAATGGCAACAGCATTTCCTAACTGGTGGTTGTGAATAATAAATTGTCTTGGTGGTTGTGAATAATTAATTGTCTAGACTTGGGCTGTCCTTACAGTATATTGCTTATGGAGTGCAGAATGAACTTACTGCAAGGGCTTCAGTAAGGAAAAATCATCCTCTGCTCTAGGAAGTCCATTTAGTCTTTGTTAAAAGTCTATAATTAGTTTGCTCAGTTTGGTCTTTTTGAAAAATCCCACTGTTGGTGCAGCAGTCTGTCCCCCTGAAATGTGTTTGTGGTCCAAATCCTTGTCCCTGTGCTCCGAGTCCCTGGGAGGGGTTTGTGCCTCAGACTGTTGCTGCAGAGCCAGAAAACTGGGCTGTCTGAGCCTCAGAGACACGATTTCCCCTGGTTTGGGAATGAAGGATTAAAAGAGACAAATGCCCAAAACTGCCAAACGTGGAGTTGACTGAACAACAGGACACAATAATTCCCTTTTTTGGAGCGGAGTGTGAGATCTGGAGATGCTGTGGGCAGAGGCTGCTCCTCTGTAAATCCCACCAAACCCTCAGCTGCATCGTGAAGATGCTGTTCCCAAAATCACAGCCTGCCAGGGGCTGTCCCTGTCTGTCCTCACAGCCCAGCAGTGCCAGGCAGGAGCCCTGGCTTTTCCCATCATCTCCAACTGGAGCTGCTCCCCGCTGACCCTGAGCTGTGGGGGGATTGCTGTGAGCTGAGGAACAACCCCAGGGGACCCAGGAAAGGATCCAGCCACCCCAAGACTGCCATTATAGGCTAGTGTCCATCACAGTCCATAAATCAGAGCAGCTCCACCCTGAGGAATTGCTGCTGGGCCTTTCTGCTCCTGGTTTACGGGTGGTGGTTTCAGCCCAGGTGTAATTTACTCCACACACAGTTTGCACAAAAGCTGCCGCTGCTTGTAACACCGATTGGCAGCTTTCTTAGCCCTTGATTTTCCATGGAGGGGAACTCAGTGTGCTGCAATGGAGCAACAGGTCTGGAGGAGGGTGGACTAGCAGCAAAGAGTGTGGAAACCCAGAATTTCCTCGTCTGTGTCACACATTTAAAAAGCAGTGCCCTGTACCTCTGTGGCTGTGCTTCCAGCACACAACTCGATGACTTGCACCAATTTTAGAGCATTTTTATTTTAGACCATTTCCTACATTCATGCCAGCCTGTCTCTCAGATGCCACTGATGGAGTTTTTAAAGAAATAATTACGATTTTTAATGGTTTTTTTTCCCTTCCCTGTCCCTTCCTTAAATGGTTTAAAATCCTTCTGACAACCCCTCTTGAGACACCTATTTCGTGTCAAAGAGCATAACGTTCCCAAGTTTTAAAAGGGCCTTCGAATAATACTGATCGATCAATGTGCTCCTTGGGAAAATAGCTCTCCAGATGGTCCATCGGGACAGGAATTGCTGCTCGTCACAATGCAGAGCCAAAAAGCGTCACTAATGTGGGCTGTTGTGAGGCACGCTTCCTTTGTGGGCTTCTGAATGCCCTAAATAGGGAAGAAAGTGTGGGAAACTCCGAGAAACTCAGGCCCACACTCTGAGGTTAATAGGGGCTTTGTCAGGAGAGTATTCCTGAGCTGTGGGATCAGCATAATAAACAACATCTTCCCTAAGGGTGGGAATGTGTTGGGAGCAGGGGAGAGTCACCCCAGGGGCCGGAGGAGCCCTAAGAAGCTTTGAGTTCAATTATGAGAAGTGATAATAATTAATAAATTGTAAACATAACCTTTGCTGTGCAGGGCCAGGCAGGCTGGAGGTCTGGCTTTTACCTCTGGGGTAATTGGTAAATTAAAGCCCAGAGGGGCAAGGCTGGGCTTGATGGAAAGCAGAAGGGGAGCACTTGCACCACTTGGACCACAAAAAGCAGCTTTTCCCGTGGGGTTTGGTCCCTTCCCAGCGCCCAGGGAGGAGGAATTCACTGTTTGTCTCCCTTACACTCATTTTTTACACAACCTGCAGAGGTGCTGCCAGCTGTGACCCTCAAACGTGGCTCCTTGGGTGGAATCCCATCCCCAGAAGAGCAGCAGCCTGTTCCTTGCCACGTGTGGCTGTGTTCCCAGCGGTGCACATCAGGCTGGGCTGGGCTTTGGGGCACATGGCACTCCAGCTGAGCCTGAACTCCCCAAACTGCCCTAATTAGGCTTGATTTAAAACCCCACAGGCATGGACAACAGCTGGAGCTTTGCTGGGGTTCAGAAGCCTGTGCTAATTGTCAAGGACAAGTTGAGCACATCGAGGTTGAAGCGAGTTCTTCAAGCTCACTAGGCAACCATAAAACCCAAAAATATCTCTTGTGAATTATTTAGCAGTTCATTAGGAAGAATAAACCTGAAGCACTGGTAGAGACCTGTACCAACCCCCGCCTTGCACTGCACTGACAGAGAAGAGCACTCAACCAGCCTGGGCACAAATAAAACCAAAATGATCCATGGCCCAAAATGAGGCAGAGCAGCACATCCCTGTTTGGCTTTTGGGGCTTTTCTGTGTGGTTAACAGAGGATTTCACCACAAACCCAACAAGGACTGGGCAGGTTCAGTGCTGGATGCATTTTGATCTGTCAGCTGAGCAGATCTCAGGTTGCTCTGTGCTTTTGACAAGATCAGGTATTCAGTGTTTCCTTTTGTTTGGGAGCAAACCCTGTGTGCTTGAAATGCAGTTTTTCAAGGCCACCTCTCCCAGGGAGTCTGAGGAAAGTTGGATTGTTGACCAAACGTGTTTTGTGCTGCTCCTGTATCTCTGGAAGAAGGAGAGTGTCCCCTGCCATAAACCCAAACCAGTGAATTCCTGTGGTTAGAGAATAGCTTTGTGAAATGATTATTTGTGCAGATTTATTTTGAAGATAAGGTAAAATAAAGGGAAATAATTTAGGAGTGGAAATGCTTCCTCAGCCTCTCCTATCTAATAATGCTTTTAGCCATTTGTGGGCTAATTTCACTTTAGTCAAGGGAGCCTAACAGAATTTGTGTCATAAAATTAAGACAGCAAAAATTAGTTCACCCCATTGCAGGTAGCTTCAAAGATCCCCCAGCTGAGGCAGGTGCCAAACTCTTTGGAAGTTATTGGGAAATTTGCACAATACTCCCTTCCAAACAGGCAGAAAGCACAAGGCTGATCTCAGCTTGGTGGAAAAATTAGTGGGGTAAATGAAGTGGCTGTGGAATGAGTGATTTGTTGGAGGCTGAATAGGTCACTGTTAAATCTGAAAGGTTGCCACTTCTCAGCACCTCACTTCAAATTCACCTCCATTTTGATTTTTGATAGTTTTCCCAGAGGTTGCTTCCTTACAGGATCTGAAACCCAGCTCTGCCAAAGGGATTTCACAGATGTAATTCATGTATTGGAGTGAAGAGCTCAGAACTGACACCTCCTGATGGCTTCCCCACCACAGGAGAGGCTGCAGGCACCCAGTCCAGCAGTGTCAGCCCTTTTAATCATTGCAAAGCAAAGCATTAATGACTAAAACCATTTTTATTGTACTGTACAGTGAAGACATGCAAGTTGAACATCACACAGGATGAATACATCACAACTTTATAAAAGCTTTTTAAGCTCCTTAGCATGCTCAGTGAATGATTATAAAGTACTCATTGCCTCCCTTCCTCCCCCTTTTCCTTAAGGTATAGCAGAGGTATTTCCTTTACAAAAGGCACCAATTATCCCCCAAATGAGAGCAGCACAAAGTGACACGAAGGGAATTGTCCCTAGAGCTCTCTGTGATCATCACAACTTTCTGTAAGAAGGATACTAAAAATAGCAGAGGAGCTTCAGAAGAATCAGCATTTCTCAATAACATCTTTCACTCAAAAGGGAAAGGCTCAATCCTCTCTTTATGATACAAAATACATTCTCCAAAGGGCTCCTTCTTGAGGAAGGTCAATACAATATCTAGAGATAATGGAGCACTTGAACCTGTGACCCAGGCAGCCAGCAGAAAGATTTCAACTGACAGCCACAGGCTCAGCAGCCTGTGATGGAAACCAAAGGTCATTTGCTCTCTAAATCACCACAGAACTTGGTCCTGTCTTTGGCCAGGAGCCACCAATAAAAGCAACAAATTTGCTGCAAGAGATACCCAGAGTCCTTCACTATGAAGGGAAACCACCCAGCGACCCTCATTTCTGGTGACAGAAAAACAATAACCGCCCCCTCCTCCCACCTTTGGAAAGCAACGTTTCCTACTTCAAAGAGGAACTAATAAACCACAAGTCCCTCTAGTTTTTGGAGCAAAACGTGGGAATAAAGTTCAGCAGGTCTACCAGGGTCTCCAGATGGTCGGAGCAGCAGCCACGCTCTTCTGGGCAGGCTGTTTTCTGGGAAACACACAGGGAGACAGGGGGGAGCCACGCAGAGCTGGAGAGTACGAGGCATCTGCACCCAGCTGAGCCTTGCAGAAGTGCTTGATCAGCTGGACCTGGGTCTCCTTCTTGGGCTCGTAGTAGGACAGAAAGTGCATCGCTTCCTTGAGGCACCGCAGGTACCCGCTGTTGAAGTCCTGCTCTGGGTGCTTGTGGATGAATGCTGAAAGAGAAAGAAAAGCAAATGCAGAGGGTTAGAATCATGACCAAAACATGGGGCAGTGATGATTTGTGCAGTGACTTTCATGTGCCTGGGGCTGGGTGCTCCATCCCCTGCTCTCCTCGGGGTGTCTGGGAGGGCACAGCCCTGGGAGCAGGTCCAGGTGTGCAATACCTGCTCTGCACTCACTTTTTTGGTCCTGCAGCTGGCTCTGCTGCTTCAGGTAGCTGACAGCCACTTCCAGGATGTCGGCTTTCTCCAGCTTGGAGTTGGGCTGGTGCCTCTGGAACTCCTTCTCCAGGAGCAGTTTCAGCTGCTCGATGCTGCTGTTAATCCGGTCCCGGCGCATTTTCTCCACCACCGGCTTCCTCAGCTGTGAGAGAGGGAGCAGATCGTCAGGGTTTTGGTGAGACCTGACCCAATTTCCCCTCTGATGCCCTGATACACCCACCTTCAAAGATGCTTATTTTTGGCAGGAGAGCTGTGTGAAGCTACCTACCCATTCCCCACTCAATTTTTAAAAATCGATATAATCCCTCTTATCTCTCTTTAACATATTTGTTTTCCCCCAGACCACTTCCCCCTCTTCTCCCATGTTATATTTATTTGCTAGGGGCATGCCAGCCTTTCCAATCCCCTCCAGGGCTCTACTTACTTTATTCTTTTCCTTTGGCAGCAGCTTCTCCTCCATGTGGAGCATGAGAGCGTTGCTGGGAGCCATCCTGAGCGCTCAGCCCTGGGCACAGACCCCAGCCAGCTGCTGTGCCGAGCGTGAGGAGATGCTTTGGCAGCTCCCAAGTGCCTCTATTTATACCCGGGGAGCCGGGGCAGATACGTGAGTGTCGGGATCGCCGGTGTTTCCCACAGCCCCGCAGCCAATCCAGTCCCACAGCGGGACAATAGAGGAAGCATCCATTAGTGCATGGTACATTGATTGCCAATGCCCCGGGGAGAATAACCTTCTGCCCACGCTGCTGGTGGAGTGTGCGGCGTGGGGAGCTGGGAAAGCAGCGAGCCTCCAGCTGGTTGGGCTGGGATCAATGGCATTCCTGAGCCTCGCATGTGCCGGGCGCAGTCGTGGCGTGGAGGAGGCACGCTTTTGGGGGAAGGTGGGAAAGGGAGGGAAGCCCTGCTAGAGTTCAAATCAACAGTCCCAGGGACATCTCTGCCCTTCCCAGAGCCTGGGGGAGCTCTGGGTGTGTGTGTGTCCATCCAGTCATTGCACTTAATGGGCGACCCAAAGGGTGACCACAGGTTTCTTCACAGGACATTTCTAAATGGTTGTTGGATCAACAGTGAGAATAACTAGAGAATTGTAACCCCACTTTCTCTCTTCCCCATAGCACACCAGGGTCTGCACCACTGTTCCCATTGTCCCCACCAGGGACAGCCCACACCTCCCAGCAGAGCTGGGCCATGCAGAGTCACCCCTGTAGCTCTTGCTGTTCCTTTTTCTCATCAATCTCTTCCATACAGACCTTTTCAGGAATGGTGGTTAAGATGGGCTAAAGGATAGCATGAGGCTCAACCCAGAATCCTGGGAAGTCTTGGGAAACCAGAGGTGGGCCATGAATGGGATTCAGCAGCTGAGGCCCATCTTTGGCCCTCAGTTAGGTTGGTTCTGCTTCTTGCTGAGGTTTCAGGTGTGCCTGGTTCTGACCCGGCCTCGCTGCAGCCTGGCCCTGGCAAATGTTCTGAATGTCAGATCTCAGACACCATGTACCTACCTCACTGTGCAACCCCCAGCATGTCATCCCCACTCCATTTTTCATATGGAAAATGTGCTGCTTGCTTGTGTCTGCATGGAAACGCCAGGATGAATTAAGCAACCATTTATTTTGTGATAAAGGCAAGATAAAGAATGAAGCTATGGGGACACTGGAGGTCAGTTCTGATTTTGTGCTGTGAGTAAAATATCTGCTTGGGTGCAGCCCTTGAGACAGCACCAAAAATAACCCAGAAGCTACCTGGGGAAAGCTGTGCTGCATCCTGCCGTGTGTGGGTCCAGCTCAGGGCGCCCCAGGCAGAGGTGTGCTCCTCCTTCGAGCATCTGGGCATGGCAAGGGAGGAGGGAAGCGTGCAGTGAGGTAAGAAAGCCAAAGAATTTCTTGCTTGGAAATGCTGCAAAGAAGCCCGGGGGTAATGGGCAGTTGACAGGAAGGAGGGAGGTGTCACTGCTATAGGCAGTGACGTGGGACTCATTGTAGCAGCCTGAATGGACTCAGCTCTTTGTGAAGGGCAGATGTTGTCCTTGGAGCCCTTTATTCCCTGCCTTGTGGGAAAGCCAGGAGACAAGACATCTCATGAACACTTTGAAGCAGTCAAAGGATTATGATACCAAATAAGACACAGCTCAGAGACCAAGCCCCAGCTTCTGCCAGCTTTAATGAGGTGTTGCCTGTTTTCCTGTGTCCTCTGGCTGGCCTTCCTCCAGGAGCTGCTATCCTGGGTTATCCCTTTCCTGGCAGGGGAGCCATGCTGGCAGACAGGTAGGCATGGACCAAGCTGGTTGAAGACTCTTCAGTGTCAAAAAACACCTTTTTCCCAACTCCTGAGAAGCCCTGACCTTTATTCCTGTATTAGAACTGATAGCCAGATGGTCTTTTGGGAGTTGGATTCCTTCCCTTTAAATCATTCAGGCTCAAGCACCGTCACTAATGTCGGGAGTAGTTGCAAGGCACACTTCTATTGTCCCTGCAAGAAATGTTATCAATGGGGGAAGAGTATGGGAAAGGCAGAGAAATCCAAACCCACACAGCCTGGCGCTAATAACCCCTTTGTGGGGCTGTGCTTCTGTTGGGGCACCATGAACTCTGTGGCTTTTTCACCCAGGAAGGCTGAAATGGGCACGTTTCACCATCCAGGGGCTTCTCCAGGGGAGAAAGGGGTGACAAGGGCAGGGACACGGGTTCATGCAGGGGTGGCTGCAGGAATGCTGAGCTGAGCTGCAGCTTAGGCTGTCCTGGGGCTCTGGTTTGTTCTACTGTGCCTCAGCTTGCTGTTCTGGGAAATAAGAGAGTGGTGTTGAGCTCTTCCACAGAGCCCTCTGGGAACTGGGAGCTGACCTGTGCCTGTGGTAAGAGGCAGGGATGGGGCTCACGTGGCCCCGTGTGCTTTTCTGGCATCACCTGGGAGCACCTCAGGGAGCAGAGTGGAGGAGCAGCCGTGCTGGGGGTGCTCAGAGAGCCTCTTCTCCCTGTGTGTTGGGAGCAGTGCTGGGAAAGCTTTTGTAGCCAGGGAAATGGAGGGAGGTCAGGATGAAGCCAGCTCTGATCTCAGCTGAATGGGGAATGTGCTGGTGGCAGCAATAACACTGCCAGTGTCCCAGGCAGACACACCTGGGTGGGAAATGTTATCTTTGAATGCTGTTCAAAACGAGGAACCCTGGTAAACCACTGGGTCTGTATGTCACTGCTGGGTGGACCTGATCTAATGGTTAAGATTCACAAATTTCAGCACCACAAATCCCTGCAGTGTTAGCACATCCCTTCATCACCCTCATGTTCTCACACCTTCCTCCCTGGAGGTTCTTGGCGTGAAAAGACAAGGAACTACCTGTTTGAGGTGACCCCTAATGATCCTCTGACAGTTCTTAATTGAGGAGCCACTGCTTCCTTTGGTGTCTCAGATGAAGCTCCCTTCTCCCAGCCCTAACCCTGCCCCCAACCCCAGCCCTAACCCTAATCCTGCCTATCATGCTCTACTCAGGGTCTTTCAGTGACATGACATTCTACACAGAAAACAGTATAAAAATGGTTTGGCTGGAAGGCAATATATAAAGAAATAACCATGA
The DNA here is from genome assembly GCA_013400635.1 of Hypocryptadius cinnamomeus. Lineage (NCBI taxonomy): Eukaryota > Metazoa > Chordata > Aves > Passeriformes > Zosteropidae > Hypocryptadius > Hypocryptadius cinnamomeus. The sequence continues at coordinate 34,117 of VYZP01043793.1, forward strand.
AAAACTTGTTATTCAGGACTGGCTTCTGTTCCCACAGGGAACTCTGCATGTGTACCAATGGAGTGGGAGTCGAGGGAAATCTGCCTCTTCCAGGGGAAAAGGTCATGTTGTTATTAGAACTGTTGTATGAAATATTCCATTAAATGTCATTAACATGGCATTATCTTGCCTCCTTGAGACATCAGAACCCACTCAAAAAAGGGTTTTAATACTGTAAAGTACATTCTTCACAGATTTAACCTTTTTTAATTAGTTTTTCTTCAGATCCAGAATGTTTAATGTGCTGCCATTCCCAGGTGCATGAGGGAAGGAAAGTGGACTTTGATCATTAAGAAACAGGTGAGACAACTTGATCTGCATTTTTAGGGTTGTTAGAGGCAAAAGCAATTTCTATAGCTGCTTGTGTGGTGACCCCCAAGTAGTCATGCCCCAATGACATAGTCCTTCTACAGTGAGTATCACGAATAATTAAAAATTAAGGAGAATTTATTATTTTTCTGCCCAGCTGAAATTCCCACAAGTCACCTCTCGGCATATTCAAGAGTGCACAAGAGGGATTTATTATTTCCTGGTATATTGACTCTGAAAGATCTGGGGATTACAGCTGCTTTGCACATGAATAGCTGGAGTGTGTTGTACAAAAGGCATGGTCTGCGGGATAATGGGGTTGGATGTGGGAAAGCGCTGACCCTGGGGGAGAGCAGGCTGGTGCCTGATGGCAGGAATCAATTATGTCTCAAAGGAACACATTGCCCTGGGAACAGGCTTGGCGGGAGCCACCATGTTCCGTGTTTACCACCCTCCTCCTTCCACACCCGCAGAAAACAGCCACGGGATGGATCCCGTCCTTCTGCTCCTTCCTGGGGTTCTCAGTGCTGAGTTATTTTGGAAATGCTGCTGTTCCCCGTCTCTGGGATGGGGCTGAGGGATCTCCCACATGCTGCCAGCTGGGTTTGAGGTTTCTCCCAACCATCCTGGATGCTGCTGAGTTCACTGGGAGCTCTCTGAAAGTCCTCTGGAACTCCCCATCAGTCACCTCCCCTGCCCTGGCCAAGGAAGGGAACAGCCTGTCAGTGACAATGCAATGGGGGCAGCAAACAGAAGCTGCTGGGTTCATGCACTTCTGTCATTGTTTGGTTTTGGGTGGGTTTTTCGGGAGGTGATGGCATCCAGCTTTTACAATGGACTCCACACCTCTGCGGGTCTGACAGTGCTGCCAACCCTTCAAATATCAAAATTTGGGCTCTGAGAAACCAAGAAATTGGCTGAACATCACAGAGATTTAACAAAAACAGTTTGATGTTCCCCATAAAAATAAAAGCATTTTGATGAATTTTTTTTTTTTTTTTCTGAGCATTTGGACTTTGGATTGATAGAATTAGTTTTCTCTCTTTATAGAATTATGAGGCTTGGACATGAATTCCTGCTGAAGGCCCTAAGTATTATGAGTCTCCTGATAAAAGTCACAAGACTCAGCAAACAGTGCTGCCAAGCTTTTGGCAGGGAGCAGGTATCCTGCAGAGAGGATATTTCAGCAGAGCAGGTTGGGAATAGCGAATGTGGCTCCTGGAGTCTGGCCCCAGCAACCACTTACTGTCATTAATGAGAGGGGAATGGTGTGTCTGTGCCAGACAGGAGGGCAGGATCCTTACAGGATCAGCAATTAATCCCATCTGCATGGGGCAGATATTTAATCACTCAGAGGCCAGCGAGGGTAGTGGTGGGAGATAAGAGCCACAGGCTTCCTGGGTGTCCCCTGAGCCTCCTTTGATTGTCCCTGCCTTGGGAACAAGTCTATAACCTGAAGCTGACTCTCCCTTATGCCCCAGTGGGTTGCTCCTTTTCCTTTGAGCTCAGCTTGTGTTTTGAAGTGAGATTTGGGGTGAGTTTTGGGGTGAGTTTTGGGGTGTAAGCTCCCACTGGAACCCATTTTCTTGTGCTTGGCAGCCATCAGTCACCAGCTGCAGAGCTCAATGGACATGTCTTTTTCCCCCACGTGTGGGGAAAGTGTCCCAGGGCTCCTGTGAGGTCCTGCCCTGCCAGGCAGGTGGGTTTTGGAGGCATCTTTGCCACACTCAGCTGGCAGCAGAATGAAGAGAGGGTGTCTGATAAAAGCAAGAAGGGTTTTTCAGGAGGTGGATAACCTGGTCCTGAGCCAGGCAAAGGACTGGCAGAGGGACACACACAAGAGCTGCCAGGTCATGGGCAGGGTTGGGTGCCCTCATCTCCATCCACGGGGCAAGGCACGTTGTCAGATTTCCTCGTATTCCCTCATGAGTCCATGGCATTCCCCTCCTGAGGAGCTCCAATGCCAGGATAACCATCCCTCTTGGGAAGCAGCTGAGCAGAATTCCATGGTGCTGACAGACAGACTTGCCCAGGGACTAAGCACAGCTGCAGGTCTGCAGGGGTATGGATAAGCAAATGAAAACTTAGTTTACTTTTTGGAGAGATGGAGTTATTTTCTGTTGAACACAACAGTAAGTATTTCCTGATTAGGGATTTGAGTTTATCTTCCTTTCCAGCTGTTTCATGGGCTTAGAAAAATTATACTAAATAACGTTTTAAAACTCCACTGCTGCACTTGAGGGCAAAGGAGAACTTTGGCATCTGCTTATCTGGGTGGTGCATGGCTGTGAGTGTGGTCCAGCCTGGAAATCCAAGTCCTCCCACAAGCAAGGGAGCTGGCCCCATTCAGAGATGCCAAAGCTAATTAAAACAAAAGTGTGTGCTGAGCATTTTTGCAAACCAGATGTCTCAAACAACCTCTTGGCCATAGAAGCCTGCGACCTGTAGGCTGTTTGAAATATTGAAATCTTGGTTTTCTCCTCTCAGCCTCATTTTCCCGCCTTTGTAAAACACTGCTAATAATACATCCTCACCCATGGAGGAGGTCGCTGAGAATTCATTAGCTGGTATTTGTAAAGCACTTTGAAAATGCAAAGCCAGTGCATTATTCCTACTCTTCTGGATGCTTTCCATGTTATTAAAATCAGGATTTCAGAAAGGCTTATCTGGGATCAAAACAGCATCCCAAACTTGAAAGGAAGCAAGACTGTTAAACCATCAACTGTCGCCTCCCCCTCCAGCCAGATGTTAAGCCCTAAAGAACTGAAGTGGCACAAGGAATTACTTTCCCAAGTTCCCCCAGCTGGGCTGACAGGCCTTGATCAATGGTTTTCTCCACGGTGAGGGCTATGCAGATGGTCTGCCCAGAGCAAGGTTTCTGTGGAGTACAAAGGGAAGTCAAACACCATTTCTAATTCAGCTTGTAGCATGGCACACTTCCTTTATCCTGCGCCTGAATGCCCTGAATGGGAGAGCAGTGTGGGAAACTGGAGGGAACTCCACACTCACCAGGGCTGTGGGGCTCTGAGACACCCCTGTCCTCAAACCACATCTGCCTGTGACAGGCAGGGGGGAAAGGAGTGACAGATTGAAAAATCAGATTAGAAAACCTGCATGGAGGGAAAGTAAACCACGAGGAAAAAGGAAAAAAAAAAAGGAAAAAGGGAAGTAAGCTGTGAAGGCAGACAGAAGTTGCACCAGCCAAGCAGCAGGACAGGGAAGGACAGGGAGGAAATGTAGGGAAGGGTTAGGAGGAAATGTAGGGAAGGGTTAGGAGGAAAAGCAGGGAAGGGCTGTGAGGAAATGACAGGGAAAGGCGCTGCAGAGCAGAGTCTTGCTCATCCACCAGTCAGACCACAGCAAATTGTCCCACTGGAGGTGGCAGAGGTGGGTCAGATTGCACTGAGAACTTTAACTCCCCAATCTGTTTAATATGCCCCAGGAAACGCAGCAACTCCTGTGGACCATGAGGATATTGTGAGAGTTTTTTATGACCCATGTGGAGCTATGAGAGCTGAGAAAACTCAGTCAAGTTTTATACCAGCAAGAGCAGGTGGAGAAAAGAAATGGGAAACAACAGATCTGAATCATGTTTTGGTATTTGGCAGGAGAAAATTCAAATTTTGATTAGGTTTTGATAAACTCTGAGGCAAGTGTGGAGGTAATTCGTATTTACAAGTTTACAGAGATCAGGAAATAGCTCCAGAGGTACGAAATCTGCAGAGTAAATCTTGGAGTCCAAATTCTCTGTTGGCCTCAGTGCGGATCCCAGTAAGGCCTTTGGGATCGGCCCCATTTTATTTTCCACCTCAGGATGCTCTGCAGGACTCAGCACTGGCTAAATACCCCAAATTTTGCTGTCTTTCCTGTTCCCAGTTCATCTCTGCCCCTGCTCCCCTTTCTGAATGAGTTACTAACACACGGCTGGGGCAGTTTGCCCACTCCTCCTCCGGAGTGTCCCACACCATTCCTGGACCATATTCCCTCCTGTCACAAAGGAAGTGTGCCCGACTACAAACCACATTAGCAACGCTGCTTGGCTCTGCTTTGTGTTCAGTGGGAAACCCTGCTCCCAAAAGGCCATCTGGGCAGCATGGGCTGGGAGGGAAGCAGCGGGAGCAGCGAGCATCTCTCCAGACTTGGGAAAGCAGCAGCATCCTTAAGGCTTTCTAAAGGGCTAACATCTGGCAGGGGTTCTGGGGCAAGGCTGTTGTTGATGCCCTGTTTCAAGCATCCAGATCCAGTATTTTGGGATCCTAATGAGCTTTTTGTCCAGCAGTGTGTGTGTTTTGAGTAGGAGATGTGTAATTCCAAATTCATTCTTCTTAGCGTAAAGTCCATAGACTCTGCAAACTTTATAATAGGGAGAAATTTTTGTTACAGCTTTCTTTAGGATTTCCAGCCAAAGCAGAGCATCTATTTTGGGTTATTGAGCATCTAATTTGAGTAACTCTTCCAACTAGGTCAGTAATTGACTGATTTTTCCCCTCAGAGCTTGTGCAACCAAAGAGAAAATAAAAAGCTGTTCTAAATATATGTTTTTCATCCAATTCTTTAAAATTTGTGTGTGACACAAAGCAAGGATGTAGGAACCTCAATGGGTTTCCCACCCAGGGGAGATTTTGCTACGTTCACCTCCCAGTAATACATGGAATATTGTACTTCTTATTATCACACCCACTTTAAGTATGTAGGGCTTCCATCCTCTCCAGAAAAGTGGAATCTCACAGAAGTTTATTTTGCATTCAGCCTCCTCAGGTGCAGGCTCTGGGTCAGTTTGGATGCTGGTGAGGAGGAAATTCTGAGCACTGACCCCTTGGCTGTGCCAGTGCACAGCCACTCCCAAGAGCAAGGAGGACGAGGCTGACATGACTGTTCCCAGGGAATTAATGTTTTTATCTGGATGTTGAGTGGAGCATCAGAGGAAAGCAGCAAAAGGGAAACAGCAATTGTCTCCAGCAAAACTGCCCTGCCCAACACAGGACTGGCACTTTTCTTCTTCGTGTGCTCAATTAACGAGCAGGAGAAACAAGTCCCAGCTCCGGAGTTTCTGTTTCAGGGAATCTCCCCGAGAGGGATGCACAGAGGGCAGGATTGGTTTCAGAGGTGGCATTACATGGGCTCAGAGATAATCCACAGGCTTTGAGGAGAACATGTGAAACGGTGTCACAAAAGCTTTCCCACAACTTGACATAAAAGACCCGGAGCTCAACAGCTGCTGCTCTGTGCTGAGAGAAGGGAGCTCATTCAGGGCAGCACAATAGGGATGGAAAAGCAGAGCCTGGAGGAGGTCATTGGAGCCTTACCTGGTGCACCAATAACGAGCTGCAGAGTGAGGGAGAAATGTGTCCCTGTGCTCTGGGGGTGTGTGTGCACATTAAAGGCCCTGTGTGACCACACACACACATTAATGTAAAGGTGAGCACACCTACACATACATCAATGTGAATACAGCTGGTATTTACTCACTACAGTAAGAGCTCCACAAACATAAGCCCTGACATTACTTGATGGATAAATTGCTGGCAGATCTGGTTCGAGTTTTCCAGCAGGAATCCCTGGCTGTGTTTTTATCAGACTGTCAGCTCTCCCAGCTGCAGGCACCTCCTGAGCACATGCTGCACATCAAACACAGCAACTGGCCCAGGGGAGAATAATGAGGAATCAGGAATTTGATTTCTGGTACGTTTATGAGGATATAAATTTCTTCTGCACCCAGTTTTCCTTTGTTTATAGACTAAATGAAAATAATTAGAGTAAAAAGTGTTTTGGGGAGAAAGTAAGAGGCAGCATGTGATACTGAACTGATTCTGAAACAATCCCAAGACCCTTCTCTACAAGTATTTGTCTTGCAGGTATTTGGAAACAGAAACACAAAGCATTTATGAGAGTTTTCTAAAGGGCTGCATAAGGTTCTGAGGGAAGGGAATGTTAGGAAAATTAATCCACAAACGTCAGAGGTTTATGTCCAAAAAGGAGACAGAGGAGTCCTTTTACTTTATTTGAATAAAGGGAGAGGCCATGGGGCATTCCTATGGGGTCTCTCAAATTTTTAGAGGACCCAGCCTCCTTTTTATCCCAATTTCCTGGCTGCATTTCCCTTCTCTCTTTTCCCATTGGCTGAGATACTTGAGAGATACAGACTTCCTGATGTGCCTGATACCAAAGATTTCCCTCTAAAGTATAACACTCCCTTTTAACTTTTAATTCTTATGGAATTTAGGGGTTTTGCCCATTGTTTCTTTCATCTCTCAGTGCTAGTTTTATCTACCAGCAGACCCACAGCTTGTTTGTAAAGACAAATCTGCCATTCCTCTCAGGAACAAGGATCAAACCAGAAAATGTTTTCCATAATTGTGTGTATTTAAAATAGAATGTTTTCATTTGCAGTCAGTCAAAGTGGGAAAGCCATTTTCTGCTTCCCATGGGCAAAGCTGGTGCCAGAGGCACCTGTGGGAGAGCCACAGGTGGCTCAGTGTGGAAAGCAGCTTTGTGGTTTGGAGGAACTTCTGGTCACCAGTGTGAAAAATGCCAATCACTTGTTTTTAAAATTTTAACAGTTTAATAGTAATAAAATGGTTATAAAAATAGTAACATAATTAGAGTAATAAAAATTTGGACAATTAGGATTTAGGACAATACGAGACAATAAAAACGAAGAGTTATGGACGGTCCGGGTACCTCTTTCTGGGCAAAATAAGCCCAAAAAAAGACACAGGTTAACAGGGGATTAACCCTTAAAAGCAACAGCCTATATTCATACATCTCATCCATGATGCATAAA
>VYZP01043794.1:1967-19088 GCA_013400635.1 Hypocryptadius cinnamomeus
AAAAAAGGGATACTAAAATAAAAATATTCTTAACCTGAATCTTTGCTTCAGCACACTCCTACATTTTACTATTGGAGTCTGCAATATGTTTCTGTGTATTGTCCAATTCTCTGAATCATATTGTAAATAAGGTGATTTTATCTCCAGTAGCAAGCCAACCCACTGTAACACATAATAGTAGTAAAACTAAATTACAGAACTGCACAGCCTGATGATGGGCACAAGAAAATCAACACACAGAGCAGTTTACTAGAGAAAAGAATCTGCATAATTATATTAAATAAATACTGGGCCATTTAGACCAGCATGCTCAGATCACAGAACTTACTGCTTGCAGCAGACAGGTGATAAAGGTATATGTATTTTCTGAGACTGCTGACTTGCTGACAAAATACAATCTCCTCACAATTCTCCAAAACAAAGTAATAAAATATTCTATCAAGCCCAAAGATAACTGTCCTCATTGCATAATCAAACAAACATAATTTTGATAAAGTTAACAATTGCAGTGAAAAGATTAAATATCTAGATCTAGATATGTTTTCTTTATATCCATACCTTCCATAAAAATGTCTTTCTTTCCTCACCAGAAGAATGGATGACCTCCCCCCAGACTTCAATAATCACAGTTTATTAAACAGGCTCAAAAGAAATGATGGAATTTCATTTTTTAGTGCCCAATTAAAGCACAAATATGACTCTTACCGAAAATATTTTAAAACCATTTCCTGCATATAACAGCAAAGTATCACAAAAGCATTGCCATCACTAAAAGCACCCATAATTGTCATAATGACAAAAGAAAGATAAATCAAAATACTTTTAGATGACTGGGATATCCAAAAACTTATTCACCTGGAAAATTATTCAGAAGAAAAATTATTTCATACAAATTCTTGAAAATAAGACACACTATATATATGTAATGGTGTCATGCCCCTACCACATGAATCAAATTCCATGACAAAAAATGTCAGATACAAGAAAGAGTACACAATTTTGGTTCCTCCTTACACTTTTACCCTGATAAATGCTTATTATAATAGAATCATGGAATTGTTTAGGTTGGAAAAGACTTTTGAGATCATCAAGTCCAACCATAAACCCAACCCTGGCAAATCGACCACTAAACCATGTCCCTCATTGCCATATCTACACGTCTTTTAAATACCTCTAGACATGGTGACTCAACCACTTCCCTGAGCAGACTGCTTCAGTGTTTGACAACCCTTTTGGTGAGGAAATTTTTCCAGATGTCCGATTTGAACCTCCCCTGGCACAACCTGGGGCTATTTCCTATTGTCATATTGCTTGATTCTTGAATTAATCATTTTGATTATTATAAAGATTCATTAATAATTACTTTTTCAAAGCAATTTTTAAAAAATCCACTGCTGGTACTTTGGAAGATTAATCCTGGTTTTGATATGCGTTTATCTGTACTATTTAACCACAGACATGCATAAAATAAAATTTCTGGAGTCTAGAGACCTAGCATTATGATTTCTATATGACTAATATGACATTTGTATGTGATCATCTTATTTTGATGAATTATTTTAGTAAAATGTTTGTGACACAAGAGAACTGTAATAGGTTTTAATTATTGTTTTGTTAGAGGAAGATTATGAAGACATGTCAAATTGTCTGATGATTAACTTTGCATGGCATTTCTAAAGTGTTATAATCTTCCTCTATCTTTGGCTTAACAACGTTTTTTAAAACCTCTATGTATGCCTATATTTTACAGAGAAATGCTGCGACACAACAAGAACAAAAGTCTCATATGGGCTGCAGGCTCATAAAAGTAGAAACTCCCTGTTAAAAGAAGGTTAAAATTTTCTTACTGGGGTGTAACAACAGGCTAGTTTAAACAGGCTAAATTTATGTAGTATGTTACACCACTAATCCTGTTTAAAAAAAAAAAAAGGAAAAAAGAAAAGAAAGAAGAGAAAGCATACAATTTGTAATCATTGGGGAGTAACAAACAGCAACAAAAACAACTTAAGAGATGATGCAATGCTACTGCTTCTTTCTGGAGGGCTGAACTTCCTACAGAAGGATCCTACCAGACTCTGCTTGAGAAAGGCAGATGACTTCTGCTGACAGGAGGATCCTGCAGCCAAGCAGATACCTCTGTGCACTGGGATGGGTCACAGAGGCTCACATTGATGAGCTTGGAAAATCAGAGAGATGGCCAAGAGATACCATCACGCTGAGCCAAAGGAGACTTAAGGGGATGTACCAGCCAAAGGAAGACTCCAGCATCCCAACTGCAGGAAATGGTATCAAGAGGAAACCTTATCCCCAAGACCTTTAAGACCATCAAGTCCAAGCATGTTAACACTTGACTCAATGATCTTACAGGTTTTTTCCAACCTAAAGAATTCTATGCTTCTGTGATTCCCTGCTGACAAAAGGGGAAGATCTCCTTGCCTCCTCTGCTGTGTCAGCTCAGACTTTTGCCTGAGGTCATTCAATGCTTTGAGTCAGCAGGGAAACATCCATGTCTTCTGCTGATTTGAACTAACTCACTGCTGGGTCCCCCAAGTACAAAGACAGGTCAAGAAGTTGCCAGAAGGCCAGGAACAGATTGCAAGGCAAAAGTGGGGGTGAAAAACAGAACCTGTCCTTTTTCAAGGGAGTTACTCAATCCCCCTGGTGAAATCCCAGCCTCAATAAGAGCTGAAGAGATCAGACTATTCCATGTGCTTCATATGGAAGTGGCTGGTTGAAGAAATGCTGTGTTTCTTCTGCCTCTGCCTCCTGTAACACGTTGCTTGGCAATGCTCATTATTTAATTCACTGCAAGCATAGAAGAAGAGTATGCTGGTGCCAAGACCTAACTTTATGGTAGCTGCTTGTTGGAACCCTGGATGCTGAGAACTTTAAACTTTCTGTGCTTAAAGGCACAGACCCACAAAAGAACACTGCATTTGACCTGAGGCTGTGAAGAAGGCTTTCAAAACTGATTGATAGTACTGGGATTATGGGTGTGTAGTTGGTTAGAAGTGTGTAATATCACATGGTGGAAAACTTAAGAGTTTGGGATTTTAGAATATAGAAAAAAAAATGAAGCAAGATGGAGATTTTAGGGTGGAGGCAGGATGTTCTTCTTTACCTTCTTCTTCCTTCTTCTTCATGGGTTTGGGTGATGTTTTGTAATTGGACAGAAAAGTCCACATCGCGGGCTTCCGGGGATCAGTTATTGAGCTAAAAGGGAAAATAATCTAGGTGTCCTTTCTTAATTGGATAGTTTAGTCTTCAAAGACCTTGTAACAAGAGATTGTTAGCCATTTTGTGCCTTCTAATGAAAAGCTGCCGAACTCATGGTTGTGAGACTGTTTTACTGATAAGAAATGATAAACACCTGAGTCTGAACACGAAACTACCGCCTCAAGTGCCTTCAATCCAGACCCAGAGAAACCGATACCTGCTAAAAGGCTAAATTCGGTGCTTTTTCACCAAAGATTTCTGAAAGTCAAACGTTCATTATTCAGTCCAAAACCGACAAGCTAAAAACAAATTTTCCAGGTGGAAGACATTTTACTGCATTTCTTAAAATTCCATACTTGATGCTTCCATGGAGTACGTAGCATAGATGCTTATGTAATGAGCTCTTCCTCCATATGGGCACAAAAGCTGGCATTCTTCAAATGGCACATGCATTCATGAACGTAGAAATGCAATGAAGGTTAGAAGATTTAAGTCACAGTGTGTGCTTCAGAAACAAAGGAGAAATCTTTCAAAAATACAAACACTTAAGCTTAATTTTATGGCCAGACTGCAAACTGGTCATGTTGACTTGTTGTTGAAGGAGCAGGAAATTGTGAGTCCCAGTTCTATATCTACTTGAATGCTCAGCAATATATTGTAGCTAACAGACTACAGCAAGGGAGGATAGGAAACTGGAAAGAATAAAAGCAGGCTAAGTACCAATAAACGCAGCTCTCCAGTACTTTTTACTCTGTGCTGTGGCTACTGTTCTGCTTATTTTTCTCAACTCAATTACACTAGGCCCAGCCAGGTGGAATATAGGCACGTAGGATAAACAGCTTCTATTTACTGGAGTTATTTTCTCTTGCAATGCTATTAACAACTAGAAGGTCTTGCTCAAAGAGTTGTCAGAGGTATTCTAACTCATCTCAGTAACATCCACAGTATCCAGAAGGCTATATTGTTATTTTCTGGTTTGTAATTTTTTTTTTTTTTTTATTTTCTTAACCTAAAAGCTTTCAGTTGAACAACTGTGTTTACATATTGCCAGATCCCAACTGTTTTAATTAATTGCTGAAATCGTCATTCCTTTTGTCATTTACACAGATAGAAAAGTCAAAGTTAGGTCTCATTACTGTAACACAACATATTTGAGTTTGGGTAACTACGAGCTGTAGAAAAAACAAATTTTATGAGGAAATAGTTTTTTTCCTCTGGCTTCACTCACAGGGAAAAAAGAGCAGACTTTTGTTTTAAATGAACCAGTTTTTCAGGAGTTGAAGAGAATGTTGTTGTATATAAACCCACTAGTGAAATACAATCCTCTAAACCATCCCTGGCTTGTTTGCAGACAGGACGAGTTACATTAACTCTCCCAATTAAAAGAGAAAAGTCATGCACATTCTCCTTCCTCTATTCACTGTAAATTCTCATAAAGGAAAAAAAATCAACCCTGCCAGCTTTTTGAACAGGTTGAGACAGCATAGAAAAATTCTGAATTTGCAGCACTGAAAAGGTCTTCCTTTCATGAGATCACTTGGATGCCTGACTCTACATCAGAAGATCCTGACCCTGTGTGTTGGGTTTGCATGGCAAGATTTTGGTAGTGGCAGGGGCTACAGGGATGTCTGTGAGATGCTGTCAAAAGCTTCCCCATGTCCAACAGAGCCAATGCCAGATGGCTCCAAGATGAACCTGCTGCTGGCCAAAGCTGAGCCCATCAGTAACAGCCCATCAGCATCTCTAGGACAACAGATTTAAGGAGAAAAAACCCCAAAACCATAGAACAGTAGAGAAAGGACTGAGAATATGTGAAAGAAACCACTCTGCAAGCACCAAGGTCAGTGGAGGAGTGGGAGGAGGTGCTCCAGGCACCACAGTAGGTTTGCTGGCAGGACTTGTGATCCTGGGAAGGACCCACACTGGAGTAATTTGTGAAAGGGACCTTACAGGAGGGAAGAGGTAGAGAATTCTGAGGCAAAGTTCAGTCCACAAGGGAGGGGGTGGGGGGGGATATTTTTAAGATTTCGTTTTACTTCTCATTACCATACTCTAGTTTGATAAATAATTTCCCCAAGCTGAGTCTGTTTTGCCCATGGCAGTAATTGGTGACTGAACTCTCCCTGTCCTTCTCCCAACCAATGAGCCTTTCTTCATGTTTTCACTCTCCTGCCCAGCTGAGGAGGGAAGTAACAGAGCAGCTTCCCTTGGCAGATGGCATCTAGCCAGGGTCAGCCCACCACCCGCTGGCATTACCATGAAACTCTTGATGCCTGCTCAGAATACAGCTCCACAGCATCTCAAGCTGACCTAAGGTGCTGTACAGTGCCAACCAGCTGTGCTTCCTCATGTTCTTCTCTGTTGGTGGTTTCTGAAGATAACCACAAAAAATCACCTAAAAGGAAATTTTGGGGGATTTTGCCAAATCAGTTCCCTGAACAGATCCTTTACCTGGTCACAAGTGTTGGTTCCTTTGCTTGACAGAGGACAAGACCACATGGCCAGGACACAGGACTAGCCAGGCCTGCATTTAGACTGTTCTCAGCACTAGCACACATATGCTCAAACTGAATTTAACCATGTAAATCTGGATACTAAACACAGTCCAGTTCCAACAACACGGAGATTTGGATCTGCTTATTTCCTCAGAGGAGAAGTACTTATAGTGAGAGGCCAGAAATGAAGTGCTGAAAAGATCAGTCTTTTATTTCACATTTGCATTCAACACCTTGGAAAACAGGCGACAGCAATGCATTAATGAAAGCTGCAGATAAGAGAGCTACATAAGCCAAAGCCATAACATACATTAAAAACCAGCTGATTTTGAAAAGGGCAATGATAAATATAGGATGACATTTAGCTAAATGCACTAAATGCAAGGTTAAATACTAAGAGATGACTATTAATTAACTCCAATTTCAAGTGTGATCTCTTAAAAGCAGAGGGATGAAAAAGCCATGAGATCATTAATGGATTACAAGATGTGTACAACTCCCAAATTCAATACAGCCATGAAAAAAGACACAGTAACACAAATGCAGGAGATACCGGGAAATATGAATGCCATTGGACAAGCTGATAGTGAAATTCTTGGGTTTTTAATTTTTTTTTTTTCCAGCTTGGTCTATGTTCATTTAAGAACAGCACAAGAGTGAAAAGCTGGATTTCATACCTGGGCAACAAGCCAGTCCTTAGGAAAAAAACCATAATGATTTCAAAGTATCACCTGCCTTTTGTACAGCATCTACCTTAACCCTTATGAGACCCCAGTGAAGGTGAACACAATAAATGCTTTGCCATGACCAGTTTGGCAAGCAGCGTGTGACACCAAGCACTTCATCTGCACCAAGCACTTCCTACAGACAGCAGGAACTGGGGAAATCTGACAAAGTATCTTCTATAAGGAAAATGCTGACATATCAAAGTTGAAAACTCAGCCATCATCTGCATTAGCAGATAAATGACTAATAAAGATAAAAACTACCTTGCAGATCCATGGTGCCTTATTAAAGAGAAACTGATTTGTCCAAAGTCACAGACAAACAAAATTGGAAGCTGCTTTTTCTTCTGCCATAAAAGCATCCATCGCTATCCAAACAAAACTCCCGTTCTAGCTCCCTCATCACAAGAAAGATGTGAACAGTTTTAAATATTAAGGGGATAGGAATCGGTGTTTGTGTCCACTTTTGCCTGCATAAATTTAACAAGCATCTGCTGACCATTTTGGTTTGAGAGCAAAACAGGATCATAAAATTATTAGGGTAGGAAAGGACCTCTGGAGATCATCTACTCCAAACCCCTGCCAAGGCAGGGTCCTCTAGAACAGATTACACAGGAATGTGTCCAGGTGGGTTTTGAATGTCTCCAGAATGGGAGACTCCACGATCTCCCGGGGCAGCCTGTTCCAGGGCTCTGCCACCCTCAATTTAAAGAAGTTGTTTCTCACGTCGAGATGGATCTTGCTGTGTTTCAGTTCCTGGCCATCGCTCCTCACCCCGTCGCTGGGCACCACTAAAAAGTCTGGCACCATTCTCTTGGCACTCGTCTTTGGGGTATTCATATGCATTCATGAGAGCCCCTCTCAGTCATCTCTCCAGACTGAACAGGCCCAGTTCTCCTCTCTCCCCCTCCTAAGATGCTCCAGACCCCCCACCATCCTGGTGCTCTTGCGGTGGACCTTCTCCAGGGGCCTCTTGCACTGAGAATCCACAACTGGGAACAGCACACCACATGTGGCCTCCGGTTACCAAACCCCCCACTCCTATATACTCCCTGTGTGACCACAGCCTGCTGAGGCCACGCTCCCCGCCGGCTCCCGGCCCCGCTCCCTCCACGTCCCGCCCGCGCATCCCTCCAGCGCCTACGGAAGTGCCGGGTCCCGGTGCCGGGGTCCTACCTCGGCCGCGGAACAGCCAGTGCCACTGCCTCATTAGAAATCCTCCCCGCCGTTCTCCGCTGCACCTCGCCCACCCCTCAGACTCTCTCTTTCCCAGCTGCAGTGAGGCACTAAGGAACAACGCGGCCGCTCTCTGCCTCATAGCAGGTCAGCGGGGCATGTTATCTTGCCTTTGTGACCAGGCGCGTCTCGGGCAGCTCGGGGCCGAGGAAGGCCCCCGCGCTGCGGGCGGCGCTGACGTGTCGGTGGGAGCGGCGGCGGCCCCGGCAGCACCATGTGAGTGAGGCAGGGAGGGAGGGACCGCCCGGGGGTCTCGCAGCCCCCGCGCTCCCTCACCCAGCCCTCACCCTCTGCTCTCTCCACAGGTCCAAGGTCACCTTTAAAGTGACGCTCACCTCGGATCCCCGGCTGCCTTACAAAGTGTGAGTGCCGGCTCTGCGTGGGGCGGCGGGAAGTGAAAACGGGGCACATCGCTGGTGGGCTCTAATGGCCATCCCGGCGGGGCATTCCGCCAGCGGGAACGGCGTTTGTCTCCCTCCGTGTGGAATGACAGGCGATGTCCCTGCTCTCGGGGTTTTCTCGCTTTCCCCCACTGCCGTGTGCGTCTTCCCCAGAGTCATTCAGGTTGGAAGAGACCTCTGAGATTGTTGGGTCCAACCTTTGCCCGATCACTGCCTTGTCAGCCAGACCATGGCACTACCGGCCGCCTCTGGCCTCTCTTGAACGCCTCCAGGGACGGTGACTCCACCCTGGGCAGCCCGTTCCAATGTTGGACAGCCCTTTCAGTGAAAGATTTCTCCTGATGCCCCACCTGAACCGTCCCTGCCACAGCTTGAGGCCGAGTTCTCTCCTCCTGGAGAGGACATTGCTATGGAGCTTAATCCCACACCTCCTGAGATTTGTCACATCTGCTGACACTTAAAGGTGTTCCTGTTCTCTGCTAGAAAGGCTTCTCTTGAAGCATCTCACACCCCCCGCCAGAGACCTGTTCTCCCCCTGAAAAGTGCTTGCACAGCTTTCCATTGGTAAAAGTGAAGTTTCAGCCAGTAGTTTAACAGCAGATAAAGTTGCTTTTCGGTTTGTTTTGGTAGCCACGTATTCACTTGTGTTGTGATTTCAGGTTAAGCGTGCCTGAGAGCACACCTTTCACAGCTGTCCTCAAGTTTGCTGCAGAAGAAGTAAGTAGAGAGTGATGATGTTGGTTTTTAACGTTTTGCATGTTCTTGAAAGCTAAAGCTTTTTTAATGATAAAAATGCTGTGGTTAATTCAGCACAAGGAGCTGCTGTTGGTTACAGATGGTCACAAGCTTTACTGGCCCCAGTGGGGGCCTGGCAGAACTTGCAGAATCCCAAACTTAGTGATCCTTGCTCGATTTATGCATGAGCAAATGGCATTGAGGTGATTTCTGGTTTTTGTAATTAACTGTTTCATACCAGTGATGTAAAAATCCATGTCATTGAAGAGAATTAAAAGGTACTGCTATTGGATACTTGATACTGAAATTTCTTATGTGGAATATCAGGAAAATTCATCACAATTAACAGGAAACTCTTAAACTCTTTTCACATTCAGTTCTAGTAATCTATAACTTTGGAAGACATGGAGTTTTTGATTGTGTAAGGTATTGAGATGAGCCATATGGGATAGATTCGAAACACTGTCTTAAGGGAAGATGTGGATAGCATGTTCTTTGGTTTCTGTGTGGTGATCTTTCACATGGAATCCTATATCATTGGTTGTTTAAATTGTCCACATATTGTGTTTGAAGGGATGTATCATGTTGTTTCAGATTAAGCACACAAAGATTAAGAGAAATTCACTGGATGTAAGCAGTAAAATCAAGTACTCAGAAACATGATGAGTCTCTTCATCTAACTGGCAAAAAAATCAGCTGAGAGTCTGTTCTTGCAGTTTTCCCTCTGTCTTTTTAGGAAAACTTGGGGAGTTTTGGGTTATTGAAAATTTCTTTTGTTTGAGCATTGCAATTGTGATTAAATAGTTTGCAAGGATAGTAGACTCCACATCTTGAGTCTCCTTATGTTGTTACTGTTACACCATTATGTGGCAGAAATTATTAGAGGAAACACAGCTTGTGGGGGGAGGTTGTGGATTGGTTTTGTTGTAAATTTACTTGGAGAGAACATTATACAGAATATTGCTTGCTCTTAAAGATATTTGATTATTTAATTGGGGCTTTTTACTATGTTTTCCCCAGTTATTTTTATTCTGTATTAATACAGCTGTGCCAACACAACCCATACATAGAGACCTAGACTGAAAATTTAACAAGCAAGTATGAGGCACCAGAAATGAGTGTGACTGAGTAGTTGGAGATGTTGAAAGGGAGGAGCCATTTCTGGTGGGGACTGCCATTAAACCTGTTAACTTCACCTACTCATGGAACCACAATGTTAGTTAGTGATAGGGTCATCTGAGTAATGGATTTAAAGAATCATTATTGACCTAAATATTCACATTTAGGAAGCCATTCTTTAAATTGGTGTGAGTATTTTGAGTATCCATGGGAACTTGACCTCAGGCTGTTCTGGATCAGCACTGAAGCTTTTTGCATCTCTTTGAGTCCAGGCAGAATGAAGTGCTTTGTTAGCAAAGAGCAAAAAAAGGTTGTTAAGCTGTTCCCCAGGAATGAAGCCCCTTGTGAACTGGCATTGAAAAGAATGACAGATAAGTTTTGTGTTGCATGAATGTTTTTTCATTCCTTGAACTGCATAGCTTAACATTAACTTATGTAGTGGGTTGTGATTCAAGACCAGTTCCACAGTACCTTAAGTTACACATATATGGAAAAGGTCAAAATTTGGGCGAAGTTGTTAGTTGTTCTTCAGGGGAAGTGTATTATCCTCTCTGTGATTAAAACTCTCAGGGCAGAGAAGTGTTTAAGTTCTGGCTATTTGGCCTTAGCAAGTTTCTACTGAGACATCTCTCAAAAACTTAAAATTTGCCAACTCATAACCAGACTTGCCCTAGTTAGAAAAAAACTCATTTACAGTGTGTGGTATCTATTGTTTTTTTTCCTTCATATTTTAGAACTACCTGGTACATGTCTCAGGTGTACATTTGCACGATAGTTAGAAAAAAATTTCCATTACATTGGTGGAATTACTACTAAAATAGTCATCCATTTCCATTAAAGTTACTTATATCTATAAATCTCAAGGACCTCTTTTCTCATTTTTTTTGTATGTGAACCAGCTAAAATTATAATTTTAATATTACCCATATATTTACTGCTTTAACTATGTCTCTTATGCTGTTTTATCCTGCTCTTATTTCCTTTAGTTCAAAGTTCCTGCAGCAACAAGTGCCATTATAACAAATGGTAAGAATATAGTTTATATATTTTTAATAGTTTTTGTATTGAGGTTTCAGTGAAAGTTTATTGATAAAATTAATATTGTCTCATGTTTCACAAACTCTACTTACTGCAAATTGAATTTAATAATATTGCAGCATTATTTAAATTTCGTATGCAGGGGGTGAAGATACTAAACCACTAATTCAGTTTTGTCCAAATATATAGCTTGGACTTCTCTATGCTGAAGCTTTCTTGTCAGTTCCCATGTTTTTGGCTATAAGAAATAGCTGCATGATGACCTGATGTAACAGTTGTATCTTGCTGGTATGTTTTTTGAGCTGCAAGTTTAATGTAATAAATTGTAATATGTCTGTTTCATCTTTTTTTTTCTCTTTTTTTCCTTCTTCCTAGATGGTATAGGAATAAACCCTGCACAGACAGCAGGTAAGTTACTGTGTATGAATCCCAGTATTTAAAACTTGTTATTTTTCTCTCAGTCTAATGTATAGCACATGAGGTTGTATTACATTTTAGGTTTTGTCTTCTTAAATGGGAGGAGCATTACCCAGTAGTTGAAAACTGCAATCATTGTAGTGTGTAAATGGTTAAATCCAAAAAAAAAGTGTTTGGGTTTTTTGTTCAGTGTTTATTTAGTTCTGTGAAAAAGTGGTGAGCTTCTGATCTTCAGAGCTTTGCATTGAAGGTGCAGTCTAAAAGCCACGCAGTGTTACATGCTACTGCAGTAATAAGTAACAGCTATATTTCCTCCCCTGCTCTATGTAATTCACTAGTACTTGCTGTTCTAGCAGCACTTCTCATGAGATACTTTAAAAAAAGCAAGAGTTTTAGAGCAGGAACTCCAGGGGCTTTGGGGATTGTGCTTTCAGAAGAGTTGGATTGGAACTAGGTGGTCATAAAGATCTCTTTCGAATCAAACCATTTTTTGATTCTTGCTGATAGCTCTCTTGTTCTCACCAAGAACCTCTTGGTGAGAACAAGAGAGCTATCAGCAAGAATTCATGTCAGAATTCCCTGATTCCAGATGTCAAGGCTGGCTTGAGAGAAGAGTTTATCTCTGTCACAGGAAAGCTTAAGGCCCTTTCCCATCACCTCCTGAAATACATGGAAACAGACTACAGAGGTTGAATTGTACCAATAGTGGTCTGCCGTCCAGAGGCAGATTGTGTGCACTTGTTCTTGAAAAGCTGTACTTTTAAACTAATTGGGAAATAATTATAGTACTCTAATCTTAAACCATTTGAGAAGAGAGTGGAACAGAGTATCTTGCTAGAAAGTTATGAACATTTCTTACCTACTAGATACTAGTAAGCATGGCTTTGCTGCTTATGGAATCCAGTCATCCAGTGAAAACAGAATATATTTGCTTGCAAACTTGATGAATGGTTGATGGAGACTTGCTGCAGTTTTGGTTTTTGCATGAAATCCATGCATCCATCCATCTCATTTATGCCCTTTGACTGCCAGGCATTACTGAAGGTACCACAGAAAAAATAAAACAAGGTTTTATCGGCACACCTTGCTGTGTAAACTTGAGAGTATAAAGTAAATCCTTGCAGAGCACAGAACAATATCTGATGGTGAGAAGAGCAGTTGTTTGACATTAGTTTGGGGAATTTTTTGGAGTTGTAAAGGAAACCGTTTAAGTGTAGAGACCTATTTCTGAGGTCTGTGATTGTATCAACGACATTTGAAAATGAAGATCAAATAAGTGTTTGGCTTTCTGCTCCACCAGAGACTTCTGACCTGCCTTAGTACACCTGGATTATGATTTCACAGGTGTACTGCCTCAGGCAGACTTCTCAGCTGATGCTGTCCTCATCATGATCCCATGACCAAGTGTATTAAAACAGATGATAAATCTAATAATTTACTTTAATTACTACATCATCACCCACAGGTGAAGCCACAGTTTCACATGGCCACTGATGAATGCTTAGGAAAAATGGTAAAATTGCTTAAGGTTTACTTAGGCTGTTTCTCTTCCTCAGCAGTATGCTTTCATTTTGTATTATGTAGCTTAAATTAGTTGTAGCTTCATCCTTTAAAAGTAAGTGTATTTAGAACTACTTGACTGCTGAATGAAGGCATCCATACAGTAGTTCATTGTACTTGCAGCTGTGCATATTGAATTCCCCTCTCCAGTTGTTTTGCATTACCTCTCCTAAGCTCTTATAAATATTGAGGAATTATTCAGTAGTATAAGACAGCATCACATGATCAAGAAACAGGTAAATTAAAAGCATCTAGATGCAAAATGTTGTCATCACTGCCTCATTCTGCAGATGTAAAATAAGGCACATGGATTATGGTTTTTTTAGCATAGGTGTTCTGGCAATGCTGTGTGATGTTGCCCTTAACTGGAACTAAATAACCAGTCCACAATAAAACAAACCTCCAAAATCAACCCAAACAAAACAAGCAAAATACAGCCTACACCAAACCTAGTGCTCAGACCAAAACCCCTCCTTAGTTTACAAGTGGACATACATAATTTAGGTTTAATCTTCTGTTCAGCTTCATTAATTGGTATCTCAAAGTCTACTTTTTTCCCTTCTTCTTTCTATTTTTTTTCATATATCAGAGTTCCTACAGATTTTACACTTACTTTAGTCTTCAAAAACTTCCAAGACAAGATACACGGGAATAAAATTTTAGTAATCCTTGGGGACTTCAGAGGTTTTGTACTTTTGCACAATTTCCCTTCCTTTCTGAAAAAAAAGCACTCAAGTATGACTTTCATTTTCCTTACATGATTTCATGGAGCAGGGGAAATGAAAACTGAAAGAGCTAGGCTTAGCACTTAATCCCTGTATTGATTTCAATTTTAAATCCTTGATAGTTCAGGGAGTAGTATGCTATAACTTTAATAAAACCAGTGTAATATTAATGATGAAAACAGACCAAGGTGAGGTGAGCTACTCTCTCCATTAGATGCAGCTGAGGCCTGTTTTAAAATGTTCAGAATTTTATGATGGCCCTTACAAAAGGATGTTTCCAATCTAGAATAGTAAGGTCAGTAGGCAATTCTCTGTTTTGCTGTGGAGGCAGGTTTGCATTCAGTGGGTTTATAGATCTCTTCCATACCAGGTCTTGGCAGATCTGTAAGATCAGAATGTCTTCTGATAACATATTATTTTGAATTGATTTTCTAAGGGTCATTATGTTGAATATATACAATGATTTTGATCCTGATCCACTTGCTGGAGTTCAAAAAAGGGTAGTTTTGTTCTAATACACAGACAATTTAAATGGATGTCAAGTACCTTAATCTTATTTGTGAGAGCATTCTGCATCCCTGTAATGGGATGCTTGGGAGAGAAATAGAATTACTCTGGTTTAGAAGTTAATTCAAGGTTGAATAAGGAACCAAATATAGTTGATTCTGTGCAGTAGTAGTAGTAAGTAAAAAAGTAAATATTCCATGTATTGTTACGTGAATACATCACTTAGTGATGTGGTTTCATTTTCAAATGTTACATTTAATTTAAAAAATAGCAACCTGAATACATTTTAAAAAATCAACACATCTAAATACTAGGAACTTCTAGTTTTTCTTATGTCTTCTTTAAAAGACTATGATAATTAAGACAATACATTAATAAATAAGAACTTGAAAGGGATTTTTATGCTAAAATGAGATTAACTTATGCTTGGACATTTGGAGAACCTTCCTAAAAGAAAAGTACAATTGAGATTCTGAAGTTAGAAGTCGATAAGTACTGAACCAGGGAGAGAACTAAAAATGAGTGAAAGCATGAATGACCTCAAGAAAACGAAATAATTGTGGAAAAGTAAATCTTCGTTTTCTGTTCTTGAAATTATTATGGCTTGTAAGTAAAATGAAGCATTCGAGTGTGGAACTGCAGAGTTTGAAAGGCTACACTTAGCAAGGCCTTGCATTTTCATTTAAAATAAAGAGCTCTTTGGAAAAAGAGAGGCAAGGTGAAATTATGTGGAAGCATGAAAACTTTGTTTCTGGTATATCAGAGGAATTACTATGAAGCTGTTAAACACTGACTTAACACTGTTATCCTTTAAATGTGTTTATTGAGAGAACATTGTATTTTCTTGGTTAGTAATACATCGTGTTTTCTTTCTTTGTTTAGGAAATGTGTTTCTAAAGCATGGTTCAGATCTACGGCTCATTCCCAGAGATCGTGTTGGGAGCTCATAACATCTCCTGAAAGCTGGGGAATAGGTGACATTGCTGTGCAGCAGAGCTCTATTTATTTTGGAACTCCAAAATGCAACTGATTAATTGGACTTTTTTAAAGCAAACAGGAATTACTTCCCAGGATTTGATTTTTTTCTTTGGAAACGGAGATAAGGGTTCATTTTCCTTTTAAAATATAGTAACTCATGCACTGATTCTTCCCTGACTAGTAGAACAGGCTAATTGCATGTTATGCTGCTGTAAGAAAGACAGTCTTCTCTACAGGTGTTATTGACACCACAACAGTAAACACATCCACCATCAATGGATACATAAAATACTGGATATTGTTGAGCCTACTTCCTGAAAGGGAAAACTGTGTTATGATGTTGCTACAAAGAGATTACTCCTACCGTGTGGTAAAAGTTGGGGGTTTTCCTGTATTTTTTTTTCCCTAAAGTTATTTCCATGTGTAGGGGAACAGCTTTCACCTGGCTCAAGTATTGATCTCAAGCAGAGGGGAAATTTCAGGAGTTTATTACTCAAATAAGTAAACAGCTGCCAAATGTTCCAAAGTAATTCTAAGATTTAATTGCTGCAAGTATTTGAGATAAAGGAGAATACAGTGATTTCTGTGTTTTAAGACTTCATTTTGACATACTGTGAAGTTAAATTAAACTCAGTTTCAGAGAATTTGTGAGACCTAGTCTCCTCACATGAAGTGCCATCAGGTGGGAAGGATAGAAGTGTAATTTGGGAACGTGTAGACTGGTCAAATATGTCATTCCTTTTTCAGCAAACTAATGCTAGTTCTTTCCAGAAGCCTTGGTTTTGTTGCTGCCTGTTACATGGAAAACAGCATAGAATTCACTGAAATATTTTTGTTCAGATTAGAAATTGCCATGTGTACACTATATCAGTTGTGTATTTTAAGTAGAGAAGTTGCTGCTTTTCTTGAACTGGTTGTCTATGCTGTGATTTAATGTATTTGGCAAAATCTTACCATATTACGTTTTTTTCTGTTCTACTGAGTTCAGCAGAAAGAACAATGGTGCAGTGCTTGGTTAAATGAGTATTCTCACAAATACAACTGTCCTGTGCAATCATTGTGCTTTAGAAAGATGTTCAGATAATGTGTCGGATAATGCAGAAGTACAAAATGCCCTTCTGAGTGGGTGTGAGCTGAGGAAATAAAGAAAACTCTCCAGAAATCAATATTTGCCTATAAACAGCTTCCAAATTTAAGATAAACTGTAAAATTCTGTATTTTCTTTACTGTAATAAACAATTAAATGGAAAAGTGCAAATGTTGTTCCTCTCCAATTCTTAGAGTTTGATAATAATTAAAAACTTTTCCCGTTAATTATTCAGCGTGCTTTGGGATTAATTTTGAGCCAAAAGATAGTTATTATGCAGAATTCTACAGAACACTGCCCCAAAGGGCAGAGTGCCTTGTTTTTTGTTAGTCTAATGCCACAATATAATTAGAATGAGCAAAATTAATTGCTTGTAATTTTTAGCTGCAAATCTCTTGACTGAATGCTTGAGAAAGCACCTCATATTGGAATATAACAAACAGGAATCTTTGTTTTTCCTGTCTAAAGGTGCAGTGTTTTTGAAAGGCAATCATGGTTAACTGCATTTTGAAACTAGGATGCTCTGATGTTTACATAATTGAGGGTTATGTAAAAATTATTTCATGTGGTGGTTAACATTTCTCACACTGTTACTTAGGTTATAACAGAGGATAAAGTATTTGACATACTGCATTGCAGGTAGTTTATGTAACATGCTAAGAATTTGTTCATTTGGAAGAATAACTGGTATTTTTAGTACTGCCTTCATTACACCTTTGTCTCAATATGGCCTCTAAAATCTGACTGTGGCTTTTCTGTTTGGTAAAGAGACAATTTCAGTGCTAAAACACATTTACCAATCTTTGCAAGTTGACTTGACCTTTGCAAGTTCATTTTGTTAAGTCTTGTTTGACAAAGTTGTATAAGCAACTTTAGGTTTCT
>VYZP01043796.1:10625-29610 GCA_013400635.1 Hypocryptadius cinnamomeus
AAAAAAAAAAAAAAAAAAGGAAATATAACCCCTGCTTTCCACCAAAAAAGAAATGCCTACCAATCTTGGGAAAACCTAGGCAAGAAAATGGAAACAATCATGGATAAAGCAAGATAAAGCAAATTAAGTTCAAAGAAATCTACCAATTAGATAGGCTTAAACTATATTCAAAGCTTTTAGTTAAACACATGTGGAAGGACAAGAAGCACACTCTCTACTAACTGAAAATTTCATGAAAGTAGTATTAAATGCCTACTAAAAAAAAATTACACTTACATAAAAAAGTCCAATTAGATAGTTACTGTACTTCAAAAGAAAGTGAGCTCTTGGTACACAAGTAACTTTTTGCAAGGTTTCTGAAAGTGGTGTCTTTATGTTAGAATGCATTTATCTTTGCAACCTGATAATTAGCAACATTTGTTAATCAATCTTCATCTTTGGTTTCCAACTAACGAATAATAATCATCTAATGGTGGTATTAATCTAAATTATATTTTAGCGGAATTAGCATTAACCAAAAGCCAAGTAAAAACCCGGCAATGAAATATTTATTATTGGCTTGTGTATATTACTCAAGCCTAAAGATGTTACAGATAAATGTTCAGAAAAGCAGACCTGAGATATTCTTTTCCATACATTTTAGAAAATTGAAATATTATAGTTTTTTGCAGAAAACTGTGCAAATAAAATGCTGGTTGTTTTTTAGTTTACAAAAGCAGTTTCCTCAAAAAGCTTGACTAATGTTCTTGTGCTGTACTAGTCAGTAACACCATTAGAGCTTAAGTTTTCAAAAATAATCGTTTTGCTCCCTCCCATTCTTCACTCAAAAAAAAGCAGGTGAAGGTAAGGAGTTTTTCAAAGTTTATTTATGAAGAAGTGTTGATCAATGTTAATAGAGCATTTATAGCTTTAATTCCAGCCTGTAATAAAATGTGTGAGAAAAAGGTCTGTGAAGTTGTTTTGGGTGTTTGCACAGGAAAAGGCCATCAAAAGTAAAAGTCATTCCAAATGACAATGGCAATTCCAAAAATAAATATTTGCTTTTTAGTATTTTGCACTTCAAATCTAAAGGAATGGTAAGATTGTGAGAGGATGTATTCCATGTGATTGACCTCAAATTGCTGCTGTAACAAGGATGTGGCTGAGGGTCAGGATCAGCCACTTTTCCTCTGATTTTGCGTTCTTCCTTCTGCAGTGGCAGAACATGGCAAGTTCCTTCTGCTGGCCTGTGGAGTGAAAGATTAGTGGTTTATTTTTCTCTAATCTCCAGTCAATTGCTGAAATAAAGGAGAAAATTATTTCGCTTATGGCTTCTCTGGTTCCTGAGTTTCTGAAACACACAAATTCCCACAGAATACTCATGAGCTTTGCAACTGTTTACTGCAAATCACTTACATGCAATTCTTTATATAATTTCTTTTTTCCCCACACTGATTTTTTCATGACTGAAATGTAAGGCTGGAAGCAAATGTCTTCATGGTTACAGAAAAAAGGGGAATCTGAGCAAATTAAAATCACTGAAGCTTGATTAAAATGAAGATAATTTTTACTTCTCCATTTGCAAGCACAAATGTAGCAAAAAATCCTACACGATTTAGGTGAAGAAAGGTTATCTGATAGATATTATCTCTCTGTGCATCCTATAACCAAGGTTTTATAATTACAGCTCATTCTAGCTTTTTCTGATACGATATTTTATTACAGCTTAACAGCCCTGTGGTTCAATGCTAAAAACCCTGAGTGCAGTTTTCTAAAAAGAAAGAGAAAAAAGAGTAGCAGTGTCTTGATAGTTATTGGTTTTGTGTAGCAATTATTTAGCTGCAGTGTTATGCTCATAATGTAATTCAACTAGGTTTATAGGTATGCTGCAATCACTGCTGCTCAGCTAATTTCTTAAACATAATACAAGACTGGAATTTAAATCAATTCACAAATTTTCCATTGTTTCCACTTTCTGATTTTAAGTATGCCTTGAAAATGTGTGTTAGATACATTAGGCTAAAATTCTTGGGTTGTTGCAGATTGCAGTAAAATCCTTAATTTTAGAGGAAAAGCTTATTTCAGGAGTCTCTCCTGCTGCAGATACTCTCTCATGGTGCTGTGCCCCCTTAGAGATAAGCAATGCTCTCCCTGCTCTTAAAAACATGAATTTATAATGCATTCAAGGAACCAAATTATGGCAATATCCTCCTCTTTTCTTTCATACTGCCACCTTCTTTAGCGCCAGGTCCATGAGGATGGGCCACCACACTCCTGTGTGGTGTTGCAGGTGGGCTTCCCATGCAAGAGTATGGCAACAGGATGTACAGCTCTTCAGCAATATTAGAGAGCAGGACACACAGAGACAAACTAAAAAAGGCTGCTTCAGGATGACTTGCACATGCAAAACCTAGGAAAGAATAATATACTTTCTGGCTCCCTTAAAAAAAAAAAAAATCCCTGTGTATTTCATTACAGGCTCATTTAAGAGAGAATTTGTAGTATATCTAATTTTTCCTCCCAAACATGGGAAACTTTTAGGGGAAAATGGCAAGGCTAGAAAGAGAAACTCTTTGCTAAACCCCGAAAGAAGCTGGAAGAGCTGAAAGAACATCTCACATGGAGCTGGACAGAAAGCTTGTGGTTTTGTCTGAGGTCTTATCCAGAGAAAGTGTTTCCACCATGCCCTGAGACAGCTCTTGATGTAGGTTTCTTCCCTCAGGCACATTTGGGCTGGGTGTACAGAGATTTAAAGGAAGATCAGCCAGGATCTCTGGAAAAATCTGATTTTTACGTGAAAGAACAGTGGTGATCTGGAGACAGAACAGAGAATATGAGTGGAGAGTGTACTGGGGAGAGATCCTGGCAAGAGGACATGGTGAGGAGAGCTGTCTCAGTGTAGTCTTGCAGATTCTTTTTATCTGTCAGTTTGGTTTGATTTGGGGTTTCTTTTTGATTGCTGGTTCATCTACTTAATTATTTACTGAATTTATGCTATAACTTGCCAAATAATAATGTTTTGATTTATTCAAAATAAAATACTGATAGAAACTCTCATGTTAACTTATTTGGAATTAAGAAGGGCAATATTCACGTGTGCTGCATTATCATGGTAGTGAATCCCACACACTGCCCTGTCCTTAAGCTGCTGTGGGATCCCAGGAATTCCTGTTATCCCCCAGACTCTGAGTAATGGGTTGAGCAGTGGAGCATCCCTTGTCAGTACTAGAAACTCCTGCATGGCTTAGGTAGGAAATGTCTGTACAGAAACTTCTGTTAGACTAAGGAAGGGAACGAGAGATAATCAATCATCCCCTGACAGCCTTAGAATATTCCTTAGATGATTCATAGCCCAAGTGCAACAGTGACATTGTCACTGGAGTTTTTAAAAATATTCCAGCAATCACCAATTGGAATATGGGCATCGGTGAAAATTTCATAAGAAAACTTATTTTATTTACCGAGGATGGCTGTCCACTTGCATGTGAACCCTCCCGCTCCACTAAGGCTCACAGTTCACTTACTTTGGTACTGAAGATATGTATTAGTCAAAGGTGCTGTTTTGGGATGACTGAGACCCTCTTTAAATGATCTCTGGGTGTTTTCTCATTGAAACTTGTGCATATCACAACAAAGTGTAATGCCTAATGGGCAAGGATCATGGGAACGGATCTATTTTGTGGGGGTAATGTTCTCAGTTCTGTGGTCAGCAAAGGACAAATGGTGTGGAGTCATACTTCCACAAAAAATAAAACACTGGGACAATTGTTCAGCCTGGAGAGAAGAAGCTTTGGGATAACCTAATCATGGACTTCCAGTGTCTGAAGGGGCCAATAGGAAATATGGAGAGAAAAAATTTCCATGGGATGGAGTGCCATACAAGGGGGAATAGCTTCCTACTGCCAGAAGGCAGCGTTGGATGGGATCTTGGGAATGAGGAATTGTTCCCTGGCAGGGTGGGCAGGCCCTGGCACAGGGTGCCCAGAGCAGCTGGGGCTGTCCCTGGATCCCTGGCAGTGCCCAAGGCCAGGCTGGACACTGGGGCTGGGAGCAGCCTGGGGCAGTGGAAGGTGTCCCTGCCATGGCTGGGGGTGGCACTGGATGGGATTTAAGGTCCCTTCCAGCCTAAACCATTCTATGAATTTGTTGTTAGCCTGGAACCTTCAAGGCAATGGAAGTGCCTTGTTATGGGAGAGGGAAACAGGGTGTGATTGACTTCAGGTGGGAAAGGAAATCCTACTCGTAACACATTTGGACCAGGCTAAGGCACATGGATGAGACATCAGCTCTCAATGTTGAGAGGTTTTTGCTCCTCTCTTAAAGTTTTCCTGGGACCTAAAGTTGTCCATGTCCAGCTTATCAGTGGGGAAATTACAGTTCCACACTGGCAAAATCTCTGATGCTCTCTGCAATGCACTTACTCCCAACCAGAAAAAAACCAGGGCATGTTCTAAGTGGCACTGCTCAGCTCTGCTTCTGAAGATTTCAGTAGCAAGTTTCTCACTGCAGCCATGTTCCTTAGCAGGACTCCACATAGCAGTGAATATTCCCTTAATGGAGCAGTGTAGGAGTAGGTCCGGTAAAATCCTGGTTCATGCAGTTGGTGCTTTCCACCCAAAATGGTTTCTCATGGCTTTGGTGCCTTACCTGGATGAGGGATTGCAGGATTTGATGTGTCCATTTCCATTGCAGCAGGAAAGGTAAGTGCTCTGCAGGTCAGGTTCTCCAGGCCTGCATTCCAAATTATGTCCTGTGCGCAATAGGATTGGCACGCTTCAATTCACTGCCAAAATGTTCATGAATAGAAAGTGGAACACACTTGGTTCAGTGACATTGAGTCTGGATTTAAAAATTAATATTAAAACTACTGCAAATATTGCTCTGTAATGTAAATGCAGTGTATTTTGTACATTTGTCTTTTCCAAGGCCAACATTTACTGTTCTAAGTATGTTCAACTCATATTCTTTAACCCAGTGAAGACTACCTTTGGGATTCAAATGACAATTATAAATACGTAATTACATTCCTGCACCAGATATGCTCAAGTCCCCAGCCTAACTTAAATTTCTCTTATTCATAATTTATTTTTAATTTCCAGGGGACATCGGAAAGGTGTCAATTTAATATGGACTGGCCGAAGCTGCTTATCAAAAAATCATTGTGATGTTAGAGTTACTGTTCTTCTTAAATCATATATATACATACATATATATATATATATACACATAAATATATGCATACATACATACATATATATATATACATACATATATCAGAATGCCTTTCCATTCCAAGAAGAAGTCTTGACAGTCATTTTATGATATTTTAACTTGGTATTTAATTTATCAGGGCATTATCATATCAGACAGTCTGTGAGCTATAAGATATTGTTTGTTTGTGTTGCTGCTCTCCATTCCCACTCAGCAGATGTATGAGACAACTCATTCTGTGACTTGTCACACTTGTCCTCATTTTTTGTGACAAGCCTAAAATCTTATATCTCTTCACTAGTAGCTGTGAGTTCTATTATTGTATTCTTTTTTCACATGCCAGAGTAACCTTGTGAGTTAATTGGTATCTAGACAGCTCCTCAAAACCGTGCAAAAATCTTGCATTAAATCATCACTATTTGAAGGTTTGAGATTTTGAGAAATGTGTAAATTAATTTTCCTTAAACCTCTGACAGGGTGCTTGTCTTCATGATGTCGAGGAAGAAGTTAATATCCTTTGCAAGGCATTGAAAAGATTCTGTAGTTATTAAAGTTTGTTCAGTTGTTAGTACTGGTGAGGACAGGCAAGCCCAGATTGAAAATGTTCTCCCAGAACACACAGTTCCCCATGCTCAACTTGCAGAGAACAGCTCCAGGTTCTGTTTTTATATTTCTCAGTTCTATTGCAGTGTTGTCTGTTCTTCTCAAATCTTGTCTCAGAAAAAAAGTCATGATTAGTCTTTACCATTTGTACACTGAAATTTGGAGGTGGTTTTCCACTTTTTCAAACTGCTAGGAATGGTAAAGCAGATTTCAATGACAATCAAAATCTGTTAAAAAAAAAGGATCATAACTTTTATGGTAAGTTCGATGAGAACATAATTTTCAATTTCAGATGACAAAACAGCCTAGCTTTAGATTCATTCCTCCATGCTCCCCCACAAGCAATCCTCTTGGCACTGCATCAGTTTGCACAATATTGACCCTTAAATATCCTTTAAAACTGACCTTAACATTGGTAAACTCTTAAACCTTATAGTAAGTAGCAGTGGTTACTTTGGGATTACTCAGGGAATTTTAGTGCCCTGGCAAAATAAATCCTCTGAGTGATGACAACAGAGAAAATGTTCAGAAAGTTTTCTTTTATTACTGGCAAAATATTTTTATATGATCGAAAGATACCTAGATGAACAAAATAGTACGACTAAAAAACTGGTATTATCCACCATAATAGTCCCTTTTGTTTTCATATCATATTTAACCATAGCTTTGCAGTTTGAAGATCTAAGAACAAGATTGCTGAGGATCTAATGAGGAATTGCTAATCACTTATTTAAAATGAATGTTTTAACAGTGAGGTTCAAGATTTTTCCTTTTATGACAAAATTAAATTACTTTCAGTGCAGCATTTTCTTTAGGTTCTTAACAGTAGATGTATATAGTTGTGTTTAATGAGAGTTCATCTTAATATTTGCATCAAAAACTATCTTTACTCCCTTTTTAGCAGGTGATCTTTTCCCATTCTAACTCAATTTGTCTGCCAATAGAAGGAGCTCCTGCATTAGGCAAGAAGCTGGAGCTCCCAGGAGAACATTTCCCCTGATCCAGACAGATGGATTCTGGCTTTTATTTTCTCTGTGTGTGTAGGTGCATGCGTGTGTGTGTGTGTCTGTGTGTGTCTGTGTGTGATGTGTACAAAAATTTTGATTACAATTTTGGTACAAACTATCCAGTCATACTGCAAATAAATCCTGTGAGATAATTGCCAAATAAGAGCATACCACTTTTTCGAGTGAGAGCTTTTTTATTTTTGTGGAAAAAAAAAGGTTTATCTGGTTGTAACCTTCTATCATGCAGTGACTGGAAGCACTCTGCTGTAGAGGGCTGGTCAGTGTTGTCCTGTTTTTGGGGAGAAGAACATTTTCTCACTCCAAACATAAGCTGTTGTTTGAACACTGAAGATCAGAACAACATGAAACACTGGTTCCTGAGAATTTTAAAGATTTTGCTGGTATGAGTAGGGAAAGGAAACATGCACACCCTGTGTGGAAAGAGGGTGATGCCCCTGGAAGAGGCACTGATTCAGTGGTGAATGTTTAAATTTTTGAGAGAAAATTTTCATATTTAAGCGATGTTCATAGAACCACAGAATAAGCTAAGTTGGAAGTGATCCACAAAGATCATTGAGTCTAGCTCCTGGCCATGGACAGCACCACCCTAAGGTCACACCCTGTGCCCAAGAACATTGTCCAAACACTCCTTGATCTCAGTCTGGTGCTGTGACCACTCCTTGGGGAGCCTGTTTAGTGCCCAACCACCCTCTGGGGAAGAATCTTTTCCTGATATCCAACATAAACCTCTCTGACACAACTTCAGACCATTCCATGGATCCTGTCATGGATCCTCTGGTCACCACAGAGCAGAGATCAGTGCCTGCCCCTCCTCTTCCCCTCATGAGGAAGCTGCAGAGCTGCAGTGAGGCCTCCCCTCACTCTGCTCCATCTCAACACACCAAGTGCCCTCAGCTGCTCCTCACGCAGCTTCCCCTCAAGGCCCTGCAACATCCCCATGGCCTCCTCTGCACACTGTCTGACAGTTTAATGCATTTTTAACCCTGTGGTGCCCAGAACTGCACACAATATTCCAGGTGAGGCTGCCCCGGCCCAGAGCAGAGCTGGACAATGCCTCCCAGGCCCGGCCGGCCATGCTGGGCCCATGCCCCCAGGACAGGGATCAGGGATGTCCCTCCTGGCTCCAGGGCTGCCACTGACCAGGACCCCCGTCCCTTTCCCTGGCACTCCTTGCCAGCCTCTCATTCCCCAGTCTGGCTGTGAGTTTCACCATCCCAGGGGCGCAATCCCAAACCTTCCCTTATTGAAGCTCACACGGCTAGAGCTGGCCCAGGCCTCTCATTTATCACGGCCTCTCTGCAGGGCCTCCCTTCCCTCGAGGGAGTCGACAGCTTCCCCCAGTATTGTCTGTGAACTTTCTTAGTATCTGCTCCTCTTATTCCTGTGGAAAAGTTGCTGTCACTTTGCTTTTTATTTTTTCATTCCTTGTTCCTTATCTGACGAGTTTTTTCTCACCTCTATCAGTACAATGGTGCAGGAAATAAAATAAAAGCCATAAAACATGCTTTGCTTGCCAGAGTGTAATGAAACAGAGGGCATTGTAAAAGAAAGATCCCTCCTGAGTTGCTTCATGTGGCATTTTACCTACGCAAGAGTGAATGATCTCTCTTAGAGAAACACCTGGAGTAAAAATTGAATTGTCGAGAAAAAGCCTGTAATACTTTTTTTTCCAGACATGTAGAGACTGGAGCTTTTTCTTGCACTTACACTGCAAAGCAGAGACCCTAATATACACTTACAACTTCTGTAGACAGATGAAAAAGCATTGAAAAGACAAAATGAAGGATATCACACCAGACCTGAGAGACATGGTGCGGTCTGGGGATTCTACTTCTTCCTTTTTCCTCTCTATATATTTTCTATTGGCTTTGTGAAGTCAACAGAGATATGAAAATCCCAATCACACGATATAACCCCTAAATACTCCAGGGCCAGATTCTCAGGTGGATTTATTTCTTCCATCCTCCACATCTTTCATCCAGTACAAAAAGACCAATAAATTGGCAGCCTGTGCCTGGTAGAGCACTCCCCTGGTATGTGTAGAAGCTGTTGTGCATTGCTGATCTGGTCTGGATATTTCTCTGTACTTACCCTCTTCCCAAGAGAGACAGAAAGAGGTGATACGGCCGAGCTGTGCTCCATCACATCTCACACAGGAATGGCTTCTATTATCCTTTTTTTCTCATTAATGTATCTATCCTATACTACTTCACTGCAAGATAGAGTTGCACTCCTGTTCTCTACATTAGTAAATGTACAGCTGGGATGTAGAGATTCCAGCTCAGCCTGAGCTATATCAGTACCCAGCATATTGAAAGTACCACTCAGGTGACTTTGTGGATATATGATGGAGCTTTATGGGAATCTAAGTTTGGCTGTCTTTATTTCTTATCTGCCAACAGCTTTAAACATGTTTTATATACGCAAAGGTTTGCAGCAAAGCTCAAAAAAATCCTAATTCAGCTAATTATTGCTCTCAATTCCTTTCAAATCCAAAAGAAGAAGAACTTAGGAAGACGGGAGAAAAAAACCCCTGCTGTCTAGTCAGTCTAGGAAATTTGATTATTGTGATCCCAGACTGATTCGGATACATCATTGCCTCTAAACTTGGAGAACTTTGTTATGATATTGTGTCAAAATTTTGCAACCATAATCAATAGATCAGGGTTCAAGCTGCTGTCTTACTCATAAACATGCTTCCCACACAAATGATCTGGGGCAGTTGAGGGAAATCCATCTACCAGATTTACTTTTTCCTATTAAAGTGCACAGGTTCAGCTGTTGCTGTTACAACACTGCAGTCTAACAGCAGGATAGATTTGAGAGCCTATTAATCTCGTTATTACAAGTGCCTACATTTCATGGGAACAGGGAGCAACTGCCTCCAAGCTCAGATTTTTTTCCTCAGTCACATTTCAACTCTCTGGCAAGACCTTTCAATCCTTGGATTTCCTCTGGGCTGACCACTCTCTGTGCCACCCCCTGGCCTTGGCCATGCTCATCATCTTTCTGCATAGCAGAAATGCCCTTGTGATCACAGCTGGTGAGAGGTAGATCTTTTTGCCTTTCCTAACACTCCTCATTTTACTTCTAAACCAGGCCATGTAGTTAAGGAGAAGAAATAAACTGATAGGCAACTCTGCTTACTGCACTTGTTAGGCATCCGGGTGCTTTATGTAGTTTTGCTGCTCTTTTGCAATTATCTGCAATCACACTGAGTTTAGTCTGAAGGAATGCAAACAGAACATTTACAACATCCAAAACAGGCAACACAGTCACATATGCTTTCAAATGACACAGATAATGTAATAAACAAAACCAAACACCTTGCAAATCAGAAAGGTCTCTTCTTTATCCAGCTGAATTACTTCTGCCCTGACAAGGCCACGGTCAGAATTTCAGTGCAGAACACTCAGACAAAGATCCCACATGGGAGAATCTGTCAGAAAACCCATTTACAGTGGGGGTTTCTCTTCCAGTGTCTTCAGCAAGGAATACTTTTGTGAGCACCTTCTTACACAGAATCACAAAAAGGTCTGGGTGCGAAGAGACCTCAAAGCTCACCCAGTGCCACCCCCAGCCATGGCAGGGACACCTTCCACTGCCCCAGGCTGCTCCCAGCCCCAGTGTCCAGCCTGGCCTTGGGCACTGCCAGGGATCCAGGGGCAGCCCCAGCTGCTCTGGGCACCCTGTGCCAGGGCCTGCCCACCCTGCCAGGGAACAATTCCTCATTCCCAAGATCCCACCCAGCCCTGCCCTCTGGCACTGGGAGCCATTCCCTGGGTCCTGTCCCTGCAGGCCTTGTCAATTGTCTCTGTCCATCTTTCCTGCAGCCCCTTCAGGCCCTGCAAGGCCACCCTGAGCTCAGCCCAAAGCCTCTCTTTTCTGGGCTGAACAATCCCATCTCTCAAATCTCTGATTCTAGAGATGCTCATGTTTCTGGAGCTTTGGTCCCTAAGACTCATCAGAGATTCATGTTGCTTGAAGTGGAAGAACAATGGACACCATCTTACATCCAAAACTGTCCAAATTGCTTTTACTCATTCTTCATCATGACAGTGGAAAGCTTTGTTTCAAAGATATGCAAAAATACCTCTACTAACACAGGTGTAATTTTCTATGCCGTACTGACCACTGGAAAATATAATCTTGCACCATTTAACAGGAACATTTCCCTTTCTAGTAACTCATTTTCCTATTTACGTGTCTTCCACTGGATTTTATCATCTACATCAGCATCCAAGACATATTGCTCCTATGTCTAAATACAAGAGCTGTACTTATAAACAACTAATTAGTATCACGTATGACTTTATTAAATCATTTGGGGTGAATATATATTCAGACCTACTAAACCAGAGAATCTAAAACATTTTGAGACACTTTTCCTCGCACAGCAATCCAAATATAACTGCAGTAGAGATCTTTGAAGTACCTTGTGAGAAAATGAATTATGCCACTGAAACTGCTTTCTTCTGTGGTAATCTTGTGGTAAAATTCATGCATATATTGAAGAAGTTCATATTCTGAAAACATATAATTTTTTGCTCTTGTCAATAGTGAATTTTGCATATAGACATACCGACTGCTTCTCTTTGATGCTCATCACAATTATTAGTAGCACATTTTAACCAAAAAGTCTGTCATCCTAATTTTTACTTTTTTGTTGTTGTTGCTAAAAATTGCAGATGGAGATCTTTGTGCTGTACAACCTTATGCACCTTTTTATTTTTTTCTTTTGTTTGTTTGTTTTATTTCCTATTTTTTAAAAAATATTCTCATTTCAAGCATTTTCCATTTTCTTAATTGTATGAGTCATTTGTTTTTACTGCAAACAATCTTGGTCCCTTTGAATTGATATAAGTTAAAATTATAGATTCACAAGATGAATGCAAACAAAATGGGGTTAACTGCTCTTATATTAACGTGCTTCTCGCTTTAACAAAAAAGAAATTATTTCCTTGTTTTATAAATAAACGTACTCAGTCAAATACTTAGTGTGTAACCATGACCAAAATCTATGCTCCAGAGGATCTGACCCACTCAGGGCACAGGTACTGGGCCATTCATCTCTAAGTCAGCAATCTGAAGCTCTCCAGATCTGACCAGAAATTCTCTGATGTTGAAGGGAAATAGGTTTATTCAGGGCACATTCAAGTGATTAAGGAGGAAGGTAAAGAATTATGCTTTTCTTCTCATGATTTTTTTCCCTCAGTTTCACCATTTTGCCTATTTGATCATTTACTCTTGATATCTGTCAATCTATTTAAATGTCACATCTGGACTCCTCATTTTATGTATGAATAAACACCGAATCACTCCACTTAGTACAGAAAAGTTTCAAAACTTCTTTTCTTTGTCAAGCAACACCCATGCTACTTTAAAATTATAACCTTGCACCGTAAAATAAGTGCTATCTAGAAGGGATTCCTATATAACTGTTATCATGTTTCTTAAAAAAAAAAATAAAAAATTGTTATATCCAGAAGTGTTCTTTCAGGGCCTTATTTTTAATTTACAGGGGCATTATTAATTTCCTTGTGCCAAGTTATTTTGTTTCTTTTCGAAAGACAGTTTAACTTTGTCATGTTTTCCAATTTAATAAAAAAAAATCTGCATGCATAATATCTAAATAAACATATAATTCCTTATAGTCTTTGATTCCAAAATGGTCAGAAACTCTCCCTACACTCTTGCTTTCTTCTGGAATGAAATGTGAGCAATAAAACATTTACAGCTTTGTAATGAATGTTTCTGACACTCTTGTTTTGGGCCAAAGTCACAGGAGGGAGTGGAGTGTGACCTTTGGAAACTTTCATAAACTGAAACAGAACTTCTCTGTGTGTCCCAGCATTTAGTGCTTTTGAAGTGTCCACTTCCCCTAGGATATATTTCCCATTCCTTGCAACAATAACTTCTGTTAGCATTTCCCTACAACTGTTGAAGCCTGATAAAGTGATCCCTTTCACAGATGGCACTTATCTTCATGTTGGCACACAGCAGTGGAAAAAAACCCTATTTTTACCCATAGTAACATTTTCAAATGCTCCAGAGTGGTAGTAGGAGAGAAAATATTTCCCAAACACTTTTTTTCTTAGTAATTGAAAGTGTTTAAGTGCTGAAATGCTTTACTGAAATATTTTTCATAGCTTTAAAATAAAAAGAATTATTTTATTTAAGTTTACGACATCGATTTTAAGTGCAATGTTCCATAAATTAGGAGCTATCAGTAGTAAAATAAGATAAATATGTTAATAGTCATATGATATCTTGTATGTCTATTTTAATTTCTCCATCATCTCATGATCACAGATTCTATGGATTTTTGATCTCTCTGGTGAAGGTTGCTGAATTTTTTAAATATTTGAAATTTTGTCTCAACTTTGCTTTTTTACAAGGAAAGAAAAAGATATTTTCTAAAGCAATAGCATACAGACCTAGAATGAAAGCTGGTCTGTAACTCTTAACCCAAAAATAATATGTGATAATGAAAATATACATATATAACAGAGATGTTCATTCCCATCTCACCTCCCCTGGGCTGGTGGTGCTGTGAAATCTAAATTGAATGGCTGAGGGAACAACTGGACATGTGGGAAAGCAGGACAGGACAGACAGATGGTCTGCTACGTAAGTCATGCTCTCAGAAGCTGCTTGTTTAATTTTGTATGTGTTCAAAACCTGCTGCAGCCTTCTGAAGCAGAAGGTGTTTTATCACCAACATGCAATGACATCCCCAAAGGACATGATGGTCTCACGGAACTTTGGGAAAGACAGCAGGGCGTTTACACGCTGTATTTTTTGTGTTATGCTTACCTTAAACTGTCATCCAATGCCTTTTGCATAGCAATTGGGTTGGTTTGACACCCAACATATTTGTTTGTCATCCTCAAGGGGAGCTCTTCCAGGGCTAAAGACAAAAGGTTGTCACCCAGTGCCATTTTCACGGTCCATCACTTAGATTAGGTGGTTGGTGTCCAAAGTTCTCATGCTGAAACTTTGCATGTGGAGCTTAAGGACGTGAGTTAGTGGTGGACCTGGCAGTGCTGGGTTAGCAGTTGGACTCAGGGATCTTAGAGGTCTTTTCCACCCCTCAGGATTCTGTGATTCCATAAGCTGGAAGCATGTGAGCCTCTGTGATGTCTGAAGCATTGGCATTGCCAATTAAAAGCAGATTAAAAACAGAATTTACACAAGTTGAAGAAGTAAAGGTATTGCAGACATGATGGCAGGTAATATCTTCCAGAGCCAGTGAAAGCTGAAGAAACAGGGCAGGTAATATCTTCCAGAGCCAGTGAAAGCTGAAGAAACAGGTATCACCAATATCATTTTTTTGGAGGCAGTTTTGGTTCTGTGTACACGCCATCAGCGCCAGGTCATTAGAGATGAACACATTTCAAAGCCAGAGAAGGAATTATACCACAATCCAAAAAACCCAGGCTATTTGGGAAGCCAGGGTTTGTTTTGCACCATGACAGTGGGAATGTGGAGAGACAGAATGCAATTCTGCTACTGGTGGTTTCTAAAATGTTTCTAACATTTGTTGTGGTTTTAAACTCAGCTGGAGACAAAACATCACACAGCCAGTTGCTCAACTCACCCTTTCTTCTCTGCCCATCCTGGTGGAAAGGGGAGGAGAATCAAAGTAGAACTTGTATGATGAGATAACAGTTTAATAATTGAAAATAAAAACAAAAAATACAGCAATAATTATAACGATAAAGATGATAAAAAAGGAGAAATCAGTGATGCACAATGCTATTGCTCGTCACCTGATAACTGATGTCACATCTCTCTTCCCCAGCCTGGATCAGCTGGGATTCTGGGAACTCTGAGTTTATATCCTGGGCATGTGTCACGATCCGTCCTTGTGAATGTGATTCGTGATGGTTTCTTTCACTGATCTCAGGGTGCAAAAACTGACACAACAAGGGGGTTTGCAGTGATAATCAAGAACAAATGTACCTTTATTGAATGACCACAGCAAAGTACGTTAGGGAGAGAGGGAGTAAAGAAAAGGGAAAGAATAAAGAAAAAGGGTGGGGGGGAAGAAAAGAAGGTGTATAGCTACCAAACGTAAAGATGATGTAGTCCTTCGAAGTCCAGTCGACAAAGCCTGTCGTATTCACATCAGGGGAGATCTCAAAGCTCCTAGCTAACTCAGGGGTTTTTGTTATTGAAAATTGCAAAAATGGGGGGAACAGATACAATAGTCCATGATCTCAGCAGTGGGCGAGAACCATTGTCTTCTTGGTCCAGTGGTTGGCAAACATCTCTCTTTGGTCAGCTGGCCTCCCCCATACACCTCCCCCCTGTGACGGGGGTTTCAGTCTCAGTCCTTGGAAGAGGAGCTTTCCCGTATGGGGGTCTCATGTCTCAGTCCTTGAGGGAGAAGCTTCTCTCATCTCAGTCCATCTGTCACGGTGGTTGTATGGTAAATGGAGGGTCTTTCATGGGACCACCAGAAGGTCATTCCAGGAAAAGTCCAGCCAAGTCAAGAAGTGGGGAAATTCCAGAACAAGCGTTGCAAAGTGGTGCAGGTAAAGAAGGGCACAGCGCCCCTTTTCTTTTCATTGAGTGCAGTGTTCCACGGGGTGGGCAAACATACCTGTGAACAGGGGCTTGGCTTGGTGGGCGACAGTTCAAGCAGGACCAGGATTCTACAACAGGATCCTTCTTTCTTTCCCCGGTGGTCCCAGTTTCTGTCCTTTTCACGACGATCATGAGGCAAAAATGAGGGAAATTTCAGACAGAGACTTACAGCATGATGTTCTGGGGTGTGGAGTATCCCTTTGGCCACTTTGTGACACCTCTCCTGGCTATGTTCCCTCCCAGTTTCCATTGTGAACCTCCGCACTGCCAGAGGGGGAGACAAGGAAAATAAAACCCTTGACTTAGATAAAAAAAACGGAGTGAAAACCCAAACCATCAGAGTGTTATTAACACTATTCTCATTCCAAAACTCAAACACACCCCTGGAACAGCTATTGGGAACAAATTAACTCTATTCCAGCTGAAACTGGGAAAAGTCTTATTTTCAATTCTGTTTCAACACCCAGAGGATCATTCTTTTCTTTTCCCTCCCAGAGTCAAACCTCAAATTATATGAATGCTACATGATGTGCGAATTTTCCATTTCAGGTTTCAATTAGGTTTTCCAAATTTTATGTATATATTAAGGCATCAATGTTACAGCATGAAGAAAACTCCGTCATCCAGTGCATTTATGTAATAAAGGATAATTTTTTTTTATACATCCTATATTACTATGCTCTAAAAATTCAGGACTAACATGATTAGAAAGCGGTTACAGAGAATAACCAATTAAAAAAAAAAACCCAAACATTTTAAAAGTTCTCATAATCATGTTTTCGATAAATCACATTTTTAAGAACATGATTGTTAACACTGCAAGTGGAAGTTTCATGATTTTTTTCCTCCAAACCCGGTTGCCAAGTATTACTATAAATAATTTTCCTGGGAAAAGATATAGGAGCAGACACTGGTAATTTAGATTTCTAATGAGGATACAAATCCCTCTTTGTGTCACTGAAATGAAATTAAGCTGATAGTAACAGCTTTGTTTGATACAATCTTTTTTTTCATGCTCTAAGCATTTATGTCTGTGTTGTTTCTTTCCTAACCAGTGAGTTCACCCACTCACTAGTGTGAGTCCCCTTAGTGTCTCCTTTCTCTTGGCCTTTGCCACATTTAGGTGTAAGATCAATCATAATTACTAAGCAAATGAACCAGCCTTGCTGTGGTAATCCAGCCGCTGGGTATTGCTGCTCTTTTCTTTCCTAGAGCCATAGGGAGAGGCAGAGGGTTTTCAATAACACCCTCATGCTGCTCCAAGTCCTGAGAGCTGCAGAGTCATCCTGAGTAAAGGGGATCTGAGGGCTCCTGTGCATGTTTAATGCTGTTATTCTCATTCCCTGGGTCATCCAGGAGGAACTTGTGTAAAACATTGACCTACTTCTGGAAAGGAAGGGAAAAAAATCTACAAAAATATGATGCAATTTCCGTTACTGAAATTCTTTAGGCTCCAAAAGGATGGGGTTTAGGATAACAGGGGCTTGGAGAGAAAGAAGAAAGTCAGGCAGAAAAACTAAAACAGTCCATAATTTAGGGGTCACAGGGAAAATTCACCAGATATTTGAAGAAATTCAGAGACGTGGTGGTGAAGTTCTCCAAATAATGTCCTTAAGTATTTCAAATTTATGCTGTCATTAGACTAGGACAAAGAGGGCTAGTAGGCAATTGTCCTGCATTTTGAGGTCTTTATTTTTTGACATTGAAAACATATCATCTGTCTGTTTATAAGTCTAGAGGTTAGTGGTTAGCTGTTAACTCTCTAAGAATCTTCTACCTTTTTTTTTTAGTACCCAACAGAAAAATGGGTAGGTCTAATGAAAGAAAACCACCACGGCTTTAGTAATAATTTCCCAGTATTTTCCCTTCATGATGGGATTTCACAAGTTTCCTGAAGAGCTATCTGCGAGTTGCATGCAGAAAAAACACTATGTGTCAGTTTTGTGACTGACTGCCAAAATTATCTTGAGTTCTCCTTTAAATGATATAGTGTCACAGTGGCTCTTGCTCTGTCTGGCAACCCAAAATCAGTAAACTTCCCCCTTCACACCCCACCCTGGGGGAAAGGTTTCCATATTTTTCTCAAGTCCTACACAGAACAAACAAAGCAAAGATGACATGAATTTTACTATTGCTGGAATCTAACATAGCCGTGGCCAGCATCAATTCATTTTATCATGTGTGGTGTGGGGGAATATAAGGAACGGAAAAAGAGCAGAACAGACTACCACACCTAGAAGTGATAGTGTAAGTCACTGATATTGCTTGTTTATACTAATTTGTTCGTTCAAGGCGAGAGAAAAAGAAAATTCTGACTTTTAATTTTTTGGACGACTGTTACTGAGGATGTGAACATCCCATGCTTTCTATTCTCTGTCTGCACTTGAACCCACCCAAGATACTGACATCCCTAATAATCAGTCAGCAGTTTACCAGTCACACTCGAGGTGAAGAAAAATAAATATTAAATTTATGTGGTGAGTTTTGACCTGGAAAAATTAATTAAAAACCAGTAGCATGAAGTGCGAGCAAGCCTCATGGAGTCACAATGAGCAACTTTGGTATTTCATTACAAGGTCAACTTATGGAAGAAGAGAAGCAGTAAAAAGATGTTTTGAGAATCAAGAGTAAATATGAGGGCACAAGGATAACAACCCATCCATATAACTTGGACAGATTCTGAAAATTATATTTGCTTCTTGGGGAAAATTTCCAGTTGGATTCAGACATATCATTTATACATGTAAATAATCACATGTTCCTAATATGTAATTTAATACTCTAGTTGTGCAAGTGTGTAAAAAAATAAAATAAAAGCTCTCAAACAACTGATAAAAATGAAAAATAGTGGCTTAGGATATGGTAAACGCATTAATCTGGTACTGACTCTGGTCATTTCCTGAAAGTAACCTATGAATGATCCATAAAATCATTGTGCAATCACTTCTGTGTAAACTTTTATTTGAAGTTTTTTTTCCCAGATTCATACAAATTGCTTTTTAAAGAAACTCTAATAAAAACTTTGTGGTAATAACTTAAGAAAGATTGACCATTGCTAGAATCTGGATCTGGAAGTGTAGTTATGTGTTTTCAAGACATTTTTAGATATTTGAATTATTACTTGCTGCATTTGGGCTGTATTCTTACTTAAGAAGCCATCAAGTGAAAGACAATGAAAATGACAAGACCTGAAACAAATTTCCATAAAGATTAAGTACTTGAATTCAAATTATTGCTCTCCAAGTACACAAACCACTCATGTGACAGCTATCTGTAT
This sequence comes from Hypocryptadius cinnamomeus, assembly GCA_013400635.1. Lineage (NCBI taxonomy): Eukaryota > Metazoa > Chordata > Aves > Passeriformes > Zosteropidae > Hypocryptadius > Hypocryptadius cinnamomeus. The sequence continues at coordinate 29,316 of VYZP01043796.1, forward strand.
TGTCCTGTGAACCACAGTGCAGAGTAAGTATTTATTTAGATTATTAGGGGGTTTTATTTAAATCAGTTGTTCTTCAGCTTATTTTACTTGCTCTGAAATACAAGCACAGACTTCTGTATAGAAATCAGCATTCAGTTTTCTGAAACATTTTCAAGGATTTTTAACTTTGGACAGCACACAAAGTTTTGTGCTGAACAAAGCTGCCTTTTCAAACATTTTCAACAGGAGCACTTAGAGAAGATAAAAAGACCCAGGGCGCTGCAAATGATGAAGTGTTATCAAGACTTTTCTGACA
>VYZP01043798.1:244-15772 GCA_013400635.1 Hypocryptadius cinnamomeus
AATCATTAACAAGATTTTTAAAAAAAAAAAGGCAGTGTCTATTTACACATACTGGAAACCAATGCTTTCACAAAGAGCAGCTTTTTTCAGATGCCTTGTTCAGGGTACTATGAAAGCCCTGTCAATAGCTTACAATCTAGAACCAAGTGAGTGAGTCAAGGGAGCAGTAATCAGTGCCCAAGAGAACTCTTCCCACAGGATGTTCTTGTGCTCAACCCAAAATCTTAACTCTAACTCCACTCTCCCTCACCTTCCAACTGGCTTTGTCCTTATTGCATTCTTTGTGAAATATCAGTGGGCTCCCTTGAAATCTGCCAAGGGTATTGTTGGATGAATACACACATGCACATGAACACACACTCCCACTAATTTCAGACCTGTAGATACTTTTAAGCTGTTGTTATTTAAAATGTCTGTAAGAGTAGAGCACAAGTCATTTGTCTCTGAAGAACACAAGGCTGAAATCAGAGTAAGAAACAACTTTTACTCAGTTAAGAAACCAAGTATGGCAGGAATGATAGGTATGCTGAAGGATGCTCTCAAATTCCACCATTCTATACAGAAAGAGCTCTTTATCCAAAGGATCCTTTGAAAAGCAACACAAAGCAGGCTATCTGGTTTTTAAAAAACCCCAACAAACAAACAACTTACGTGGCTTTTCCTTCCCTCAGGAAAATACAAGATAAGGAGAACTGTAGTGTGGCAGCTACCACTTTCTTAGACAAAGGCTTGAATTTTAACCTGACATCTGTCTGTGTAGGCATGGGGCTGGCATATTGCTTCATGTTGATGCTGCTGGTGGCAAGCGCTTTTCTACGTCCAGAAGGAGATTCCTGAAAGCAAAAGAAAAACAAAGCTAATATAAAAGGTGTTGTTACACTAAAACCTGCATGTGCACAAAACAAAAAATGCACTTATTAAATCTGTAGGGGTTACTCTGGTTTTGGGGTTTTTTTTCCAAAACATCACTATGGCCCTGTTGAGTGACAGAAAATAATTTCTTAAACTACATCAGTCACTAATGGTGGTGAAGCTTTGAACACTCTTTTAGTGCAATTGAAAAAAAGAAAAGGTTGTCCATGGTGATTAGTGGTGCTCCATTAAAAGATCTAGGGTGTCTTTAATGGCTTGAGCTTGAACCAGATCCACAGCCCACAGCCAGTTAAACTGCTGGGAATATATTCTCATTTCTTTTCACAGCAAATTGGGCTCGCTCTGTCCAAACGTGGCTGGACAGTTAGTTCTGGACTGGAACTTCCAGCCTATGGAAGACATAGGTTTGGACCATGCATGTATTTCTTTGCACAGTGGTTTGATGTCATCTAGTTTGTGTTTCATGCTCAAATAGAATACCTGAATATTTTTGAGAGCAGCGGTTCTTCTCATTAGTGTTGTACATGCACTATCAAGTGCGAAAGGTTTCTGAAACTAAAACTGACAATACTTCCAAAAATACTGATAAAAATTTTGCAAGAAAAAAACAAAGAGCAAAATAGATAAAAGCCAAAATTTTATTTGAAAAGCCACAGCTATATTTCAATATAAAAATGTTGCTCATGATTTAACAATTCAGACGAATTAATCTAAAATGCATCTAAGAATCTACTCTCTTGTTCTATCTAGTATCAGCATCATCAGGAAAGGAATGATTATATGTCAAAAAGCTCCAGTAACAAAAAATAAAACAAAAAAGCCCTGCTATTAATTCTTTTGAAAAATGTTCCCACAATAAGACTACATTTTACTGCAGTTGACAATTTGTGTTGAATAAAGAACACTAATTCAATCAAAACATTCAAGCATCCTTTTTCAAAGTACTTGACATTTCTGCCCAGTAGAATAAGTCAGAATGTAATATGTCATCCCCAAAGAATACCTTGTTTAAAAAAACTAGCCTTATCTGACAGATTATGCACAGCAATATTATACAGAACTATTAGTGCATGTAGATACCTTATGAATGAATTTCAAAAATGCATCAAACACTTGAGAAGGATTTAGGCCCTCTCAGAAGAAATACTTAAGAATATGCAAATACTCTCAGCTGAATTAAGTTGAACAGATGCGACTCTCACAAACAATACGAGTGCTCCTTCCCTGGCTGCAGTTGTCAATCAAAGAGCAAGATTAAGGTCCAAGGTTCTGACAATGTGTAAAATGGAAAGTATGATCAGGGAGTTTCCATTATTACACAGATATGAACAACAATAATCTGTTATTGTACCATACCTTTAGAATAACTAACATTACAACTCGTTATACGGAATGCAAGGTTTACTGCAGCGCCTGTTCAGGCATCTACACCCACCAGGATCTCAGACAACTCATCTTGGAAGATTCTGAATAGTTGATGTTGACAGTAAGATGTTGATCTTAGCAAGATCAACAGATCTTAGAACAAATCATGAATGTGAGTGCTTGCTTGCAGCCTTCCAGATGAATCATTCCTCAGCCACACCATGCCTGTATTCTGACATGCTCCTCTCAGTCTCACTACAAAAATCACTTTTCAGCAGCTGTGAATATCCCCAGTCCAACAAAGATCTGGATTTATTTCCTTGTGTAGCTACCAATGCCTTCTCAGTGCTGGCTCACCTGTTAGATGCAGCCAATGCCATGACAGCAACCCACAAACCTCCCCCTAGGTCTCTTAGGGAACACCAATATGCTTCAGTGACTCCAAAAAACAGGGCTACCTGAGGGCAGAGGTACTTTCTCTTGTTACAAACACACCATCTTATCTGGTAAGTCAGGTGCATGTTGTCTTTATCAAAGTGATTTTTGTAAAAAAGTCAAAGCAAACAAGACAAGCCAACCCCATCTCAAATTCAATGGTGGTCCTGAAGTGAAAGCACACAACATTAAACTTGCAAGCATGCAAAAGCTAGACACAGACACCAAGGCAGAAGAATTTTGAAATGATGTGAAATTACATTTTCACTTAGTATCTACTTATTGTACAAACGATCACCTTGTCATTTGCACCTTCAGATTATCTGGATTGGAGAGTGAATAAGAGACATGAATAAGGAAGAGGCAAAGTTCTCCCAGTGAAGATGATGATCAGCAATTCCTAATGGAATCTTCTAGTGTTAGTGTTAGCTGATGTAGAGGAAAAGGGAGATGAGAATGCAGGCAGCAGGGTGCCAGGACAAAGGGAAGAAGCCAGCCATGAGCAGGAAGATTTTCCTATCACTACATATCCCGATGTGCTGTGAAGAACAAGATACACTTGGCAATCGAGTTCAGTCTCCCTAAGAAATTAATTAATTTCACGTTTTTGTGGGCCAAAGACAGAAGTTGACTTTCCAAGTTCCAACTCCCTACAAAAGTCCAAATTTGTAATATTATCATACAAAAAAACCCCAAAAAACAAAAACAAACAAAAAAAATCAACAACAACAACAAAAAAAATCAAAATCCCCAAACCCAAATGAAAATAGACAGCGCCGAATATTTCAAGTCTTATTTTGCTTCACATGCAAGTTTAAGTATATCCCCCTACTCTTCCAGAAAGTGAAGTCTGTTAGAAGTTTTGCAATGTTTTCTCCTTTTGAGCTTTACAGGTTTGGCTTTATAGTTTTAGCTACATAAGTTGATGGGGAAAAATGTTTTGCACATTAAAAGAATATTCTCAAGCTGCTTAGGTTCATGACTGATTCACAGTGGATTGTGTTTTCTACTCTGACACACAACCAACTTCTAAAAAATTATCTTTAGATGTCAGAGCATGCTAATAACCACTTCTTGCAAAGATTGTAGCATTTTCTTCCTAAAAACCAACATGCTTCCTACAGCAAAATTTGAGTTACCCCAGAAATTTTCTTGCAAAGGATAAATAATTCTTAAATTAGCGAGGATAAAATAATCCAAGAATGGAGTAGACAGCAAACCTACAAGCAGAATGGACAGAAACAGCTGAGCAGTAGGCTTGAATGAGTTATTGCAAAGAGAAGCCCACTTTCGTAGGATACTGAATAAATAATATCCATTTAAAGGTAAAGTCTGATCTGATGTTTACTTGTGTCTCATATGAGCATGTGGAAAGTCAAGCAGGGATCCCAGTGCAAATGTTTTAATTGCTCAACTTTCCTGCTTTTGCCTATATAATCAAAGTTTAAACTGTGTAAGGCTCTGTTATGCCTCCAGGTGTTTTACATTCATGTGACTGCCAGGGTTGCCACATCCTGTTTTGTGAAAGGGTGGCATGAAAAGTCAATTTTGAAGTCACAAGAGAGAAAAAATCCAATGCAATAATGAAGAGAGGTGACAATATACAACACTTAACAGTGAAGATGGAGTGCATTCTGTAAGAAAACAGCAATTTGGAAACCCTTTACTTTTAAGAAAGGCAATGCATTATGCAAATAAAATCAGCTATGATATGTGAATGCCACAGAAAGACTGAAGATAACATACAATGCCAGTAAAATACAAATACCTCTGTTATCTTCCAGCTCAAACATCCTACTGAGACTGAGAATGGGCACTGCCGGACTCATAAGAGAATACATGGAGCATTGGTTAACAACTATTTTTTGTTGTTTCATGTTTGTTACTGTATGGTTCTAGCAAATGAAGCAGCACACTGGAGAAAAAAGTGCCATTCTCCTAGAAATTGTTAATAAATGATTAAAAATATAACTATTTAGTATGTTAGCAGAAACTACAGCAGGCCTATCTTCTTGCATAACAAAATAATGGCTGTGTGGCCAACTAAAGGCTCTGAGAAACCTGTATGTTATTCTTAAAGTACATTGTTTGCAAAAGTGATCATTGTAATTCACTTAAGAAGAATAAAACCTGCACATAAACACACAGCAATACTTCTCCATCTTTCTCACCTGTATTGGGGAATTTGTGCTTTTGTATTCTACACTTATCTCTCACAAGAAGCTTCACTTCCCTTGACAGTCTCCTCCTCCTATTCCCCACAGCTCCCAAAATGCCTCAAACATACACCATTTTTTGGGCGAAATAACCCTGTCTGGGCAGTACATCAAGCTGTATCAGCTGTTCCCAGCTGGCAAAGCAGCAGGATGAAGCACGTGGCTGGCTCTGCACTATGCCCACTGGGTGGTTGACACTTGTGCATCCTGGTAGTTTAGCAAAAATTTGAGCAAATTATTAAAAATCTGGAATAAGAAGACACACTCAAAGATAGCAAAATGAAAATTAATATAGAACAGAAAGATTTCCCAACACCCTGGTGTACTCTGATTTCTGAGTTCAGACAAAGAAATACGCAGAACAAGCAATACTCAGCAGATCAATAAAAGTTGCATTTCTTTTTTCAACAAAAGAATATTAGTAATAATGAAGTCAGGCAGTTCCCAATTTCTAGGCATGCTGTCTGTGTTTGCACAGACTCTAAAAACATTGTCACCTCAGATACCAACAGAAGTGCAATTCAGTGGTGCCATCAGAAAGACACATTCCAGACAATCTGAAGCCACAGGAATCACAAGCTGCAAGTGCAGGGCCAGGCTCAGATGAGCTCTCACCTTGCACTCGGCTCTGCCAAAGCCTGGGGACCAACAGCACACACAGCCATGGACTGTTTCAAAAATCTCTGCATGGTTTTTCAAGGAGCAGTCCCCAACACTATCCCTCCCCAGCATTTTAAGTTACTTCCACAAATGACCATCATATAACAAAGTTTGGGGCTAGAGAAGGGAAAAATAGCATTGGCCAAACTGCAGTCATTTCAAATGAAGCCAATGAAGCTGCATTTACTGACACAGATACAAGGCCAAGACCCATTTACCACACAAATTCCTTTTCAGTAATGCAACCATGCATTATTCCTGCCACAACATTCCTGACACTGAGCAGCAGTGTCAGGCATCCCAAAACTTACTACACAGGAAGTGCCACTCTTCTATAAATATCTGCCTGGCATAAAGGATTCCCACAGTCTGATCATCTCCTGCAACGAGAACAATGTGAAGCAGTGCTGTGTACCACAAGCCTTGTCTAGGAATCATCCCTATCATTCCCTACTAAAGAGATCCTTTCACAGCAAGCAGGACTAAAATACTCTAAGGAACTAAGTGCAGAGAGCCTGGACCACAGCTGTAAAACAAACAGCTCATTTTTACTGGGAAGATGATGATCACAGATGACAGACATGTCACACTATTAAACAGCGCCCAACTCTGTTCCAAAGGAAGCAAGCCAAAAGATTAACACCTTCACACAAAAGGTTTGAACTCAGATTCTTAATTTATAGGAGAGACAAATAATGCTGTAATGTGAATTTCATGCAGTCTTCTTTCCTTAAAAACGTATTTTTAATGACCTTGTATTCTGTACTTACCAAGTGACTGGCAAGTCTTCTTCAAGATTAATGTAAGAGGTGCAAATAAGTAAGAAACATCTTTGTATTTTCTGTGAAGCTGCCTCCAAGCTTCTAGAATTACAAAGAATCAAAACATTGGCTAGGTTTTGTTCATGGGGTATATTTCTCTGTGTTATTTGGGCTGGGGAAAGAGTCCCCCCAGAGAAATTAGCAGGATGTGTTTTACCTCTGCACACCTGAACCCAGCTTGCCTACACAGAGCTGTGACCCTGCTGTGCTGTCTGTAACCCCTGAGGTTCCAGTGCCCTCCTTTCCACACACACATATTGAGAAATAATAGGAAAACATTTCCATTCAGGAGAAACCAGATCAAAAACTACTGAAGTACTTCATTATTCAGATAGTAAATGGTGCCTCCTTAATAGAAATATATTAAGTAATTAGTAATCAATGTACCAACATTATCCAAAAAGACCTAACTAGAGAAGACAGCAAGTTTCCTTACTGATATTATTTTGTCAAAAGGAACAATAATTATCATTGTCTTTCTCACAAACAAGGCAAATGTACAGCATAATATTTTTAGGGGCTGCCTTTTCATTCTTTGGAAAAGCAAATGCTAAAAAGCCCACAAAGATATGCAGATTTTAAGGAGGAGCAAACTTTGGCAGAAAATAATTGAGAAAGCAATTTGTCCAGCTCTAAAAACTCATGAAGAGAAACAATGGCTCCTTTGGTTTCAGAATTAAATGGAGACTGTTCTGGAGGAAAGCTGTCCCCTGTCCCTGCAGCCCCCAGCCAGCAGCAGAGAGGAGCTGGAAGGTTCTCCCTCTCCCGGCGCGGGAGGGCAGCCCTGCGCCTGAGCCGCACGCACCATCTTGCTCAGATGAAAAGATCACTGCTTCACCAGCAGAGCAAAATGGATCACTACAGAATTTAATTTGGGAGAGTATACAGCAATTAAATGCTAAAATAGACAAGCTACAGGGAGTTCTCTCAACTGGAGAGAGTAAATTAGAAACTATGTCAGTTAAAATAATTTAGACAGGCGGATGGGAGATTTGGACGACCGAATGAAGGCAGCACGATCTCTGCTGAAAACTTGTTTAAAAGCAAATAATGGTTGAAGGTATCCAGAACATTATTAAGAATTATGATGCATCTGAATGGAGAATTCAATGTTTAAAATTCTGCACATACCAGAAACGTTGGAGCCCTAGACATGAGGGCTTGGAATGAAACAAAACATTTTTAAACATTGAAACAGCTACCCTTAATGACATAATTATATATTTGTTATCCTCACAAAGTGACCTTTGTCCTTGCCAGAACCAAAGCCCTTGTACCAAACTATTTATCATACTGGTCATATCTTAGGTTTAAGCTTGAAGACTCCTTCAAAAAACACCAACATGTTGGTTTTAACAGCACATCTACATTGATTAATCATTATATTGGAAGCACCACACATTGTTTCTTATGTAGCACAAGCAGAGACAACAATTTCAGTAAGCAAAGAGAAAACACTATATGCTACTTCAGCTTCTGTCTTCTTAGAGCCCCATGAGATTTCAGTGGCCCCCTGAGAGACTGAGGTATGTAGTGAAAGGTTCTTTCTGACTAAAATCATACCTGTGGGTGTGCTCAACTGACCTGCTGTAGGTAACAACAAACCTTTCATCTTCCCAGGCTAATCCTCTGCATTCACAGACTCTGGAAATCTACAATGATTAACATCAGACATGAAGTTTACAAAAAGAAACTATACCTAAGAAACTGAGGTAATTCATCTACACTATGCAGAATAACACCAAGAAAATTCAGAGGTCCTGTTTTTCTAGCAAAAAATACTATTAAGCTTCTTAGACAACTACTGGAGAGACGGCAAAATATGTGCATGATTAAAATTTTAGTTGAGCAATTTATTAACAGGTCATCTGTATGAGACACATATCCCCTTCTAAAGTGGGCTTGCTGCTTACAAAGGACAACAGAGACAAAATTACAGGTAAGCTGGGTAATTTTAGTAAGCAGCAGAACCCTGAAATACTGAACCTTGCATAGGATGTGGATAACTGCTTTATGTATCCATTTATAACATCTTCAATTGCTTTCTCCCTTGGACTGTTTTGGTAATGCAGAAACAATTTCTGAACACTCTCCCACAGAAGTATATTGGAGATTGATAACTGATTTGAGAAACATTCACTTTAGTATTTGTAGCTTTTTTGCTCTTTCAGATACTTCCTCTAGAGATGCTGTGCAAGTTTCTCTTCTTCTATAGTGACAGGTTTAAATTTACTGTTAGATGCCTTTGACCAGCTAAACTCAGACTGTCCTTGCACTCGATGAAAACATTACTGTATCTTTGCAAAGTACATGAATTTTTGCTTGTGTTTGCAGAGCTACAGCTTGTGCTGTACCACTCAAGAGCCCTGGAACATGAGACTATCTTGTTTCCCTGAGCAGCAATAAAAGGACATCTTTTCCTGCGAAGTCCAGATCCCAACATGCTCAGCTCGCTAATGCCCCAATGGTTCTGCTTCCCTTTCACAGCCATTCACTCTCTGCTGTTGGGATCACTCCACATTAGAGACTGTCTACTCCTTTCCTTTCCCCAAATGCTACAGCAGCCAGGGATGTGATCATCTCCCCCAGCAGATGGCTGCTAAGGCACAGGGTACAGCTGTGGGCAAGCCTGTGGGAACTACTACACAGTAATCGTAAGCAAGCAAAAGCCACCAAGATGAAATCATTTTTATATAACAAAAGCTATAAAAGTAACTCCTACTGTAAACTCTTGTACAGTTTTACTTTGCCATGGACATGGGCCACAAGCTTGTGGATGTCCAGCTGAAGCTAGCAGAGAAATTTATTATCCTCAACTGGCTGTTTAAATCCTCAAACCTTTCCTCTCAAAGGAGCAGATTTAAAGAAGTCTAGGCTTGAGCTGCTGCTGCCACATGGCAGGAGAGGCTGTTAGAAAAGCACTGCAAAACACAGCAGTCCCTCATTTCCTGGGAGCTGTGTGCAGCTGCATCCCTCACATTGTGCCCTCTGCCTCCAGGAGCAGCTCCCATGCTCTGCTTCAGCTGAGGCACTTCCAGACAGCATTCCCCTAAAGCTGGGCTCATGTTCCTCCCTGCTTTTGAAGAGTTTGCTGTATAACTGTGTAGTATTTCTGTACAGTTAGCTTCAACACAAAGTAGAAATACAGATAATTTACCTAATGTCAGAGAAGGAGAAACAGCAGATGATGAACTTAGCTCCTAATCTTTTAGCAAAAACTGGAGTAAGAAACACACTTATTTTGTGTGACCTCCTCCTTCCAGGGAGAGGACAGGGTAGCTGACTTCATAACCATGACTTTATTTACTGCTTAGCAGCTCGTAACTCCACATTTTTTCATGTATCAACTAAAGGGGCTCACAGGTTGTTCTCTGGTTTTGTTTTTAAAATAATAGGCAATACCTGGTACAAAATTTACATTTAAACTCACCTACCAATGCCTGGTACTTCAGCTCTGCTTTGCCTGACAGGAAGCCTCCATCATCATGATTCACTCCTCTGCTGTGTGCAGAGGTCTCCCATGAATGGTGCTACTGCACCTTCAAATAGTTAAAAAAGAGAGATGTCCAGCTAGTGTCCCCTAACAGAGTCAGTATTTAAGGAAAAATAATTGACTAATTTTTTTTAAGGGTAAACTAGTTACTGATTTATTGTTAGTTCAGATTCTTTTCTCTTTCCATTCCAGTCTCTAAACTTCCTTACTCTGTCTTGGTGTCACTTCAAGACAAATACCCAGAATCCTGAATGTTAAAAAGGTGTGTTTGAAATAACACCTCAAGCTCAGGAGTGAACAGTTAATGTGAATTCAATATAATATTAACTGTTTCTGCACCTCAGGCCATGCCTACCTACAAACCTTGTCCTGAGGAAACAAATACCATGCAGGAAGGCATATGTGATAGAGGCCCCAGAATTAACTCTTGATTATTTAAACAAACTTGCAAACGTAAGCACATTATTCAGCTCCTTTGTAATCTCCAACAAGGAAGCAAGTTTGAGGTAAAACTCCTCAAAGAAGAAACAAGGTGAAAAGATTAACTGCTCTAGCAAGCTGACATAGTTTAATTCATCTTTCCAGAGAAACACTTAATTATTTAGCATAGATATAACCTGTTAAAATGGGATTTTCAAAATATCAGTGTATCATCAACCAGTTGTTATCATCTGAGGATAACTTCCATAGAGCGAATGCACAATGTTAAATGACAAAGTTTGCAAGGCTTACGACAGAGAAAAGCCTGCAAGAGTGTCAATATTATTGACTCTTACATTGTATTTTTTCTGTACTGAAAGTTGAACCTTAACTGCAAAAGCCCAGAGCAAATGGCTGACTGGTCTGTAATGCCTGATGGCTGTGTGCTGAGCAGTGATGCTCACACCATGAACATTCCTCTGGGCAGAACCACAGACTCCAGGTCAAATGACTGATCACTTTGGGAATTTCTCAGAGTTAGGGTAAAAGACCACTTCATTAAAGACAGCACAATGTTCTTCAAAGTGAACATGTCAGCAATATTATTGCAGCATGAATGTATCTCCATTATTAAATTCATGACTGTGTTCTTTTTATTCTCTTGCATCTTGCTCACAGGTCCACAGCATGTGCCAAAATAACCAGCATACATAACAACAACAGGACACAACACAGTTGGGAAAGTGCCTCAAAATATAGAGAAACTGCTGGACCTGCTGTTGCTCTTCTCTCTCCCTGTATCTCCCACTGCCACCAAGGGGACACACTGCAAGGCCACCACTGCCCTCAGCTCCATGGCTGTGATCCTCATCATAACATCCACTCTGGAAGAGCTGGCTTTTCAAGGAAGGGTCTCCATTCCAACAGACAGTTCTCTCACCCTTTACTACTATTCTTTATACTTACACCTTATTACTATTCTTTATTACTATTCTCTCATGCCCCTTTATTACTATTTCTATTATCCAAACCTGCAGCTCACTGTCAGGGGCAAAACCTCAGTGATACAGATTCAATCTGGAAGTCTCCTCCCAGCTGTTATGTCACAGCAGTGTGGCTGGCACGGGATGGTTCCTGTGCAAAGCAGGCTGCTCTGCAGAGTTCAGGAAGGAGAAAAAAATTCGGGCTCTGCGGATCTCACCGGCGTCGTCCTGCTGACGGGTGGGCTCAGTCTGATGTCAGCAGGAAGAAGCAGGGAGCAAAGGGTGGGAATACAACCAGGGCAAAAGGGAGGCAGCTGAAAATTCACATCTATGTGAAGCTGGAATGGGGACATGCTCATACATGTCAGACACCTCAGCTGTCACACCCTGTGCACACACAGCAGTGGGAATGGTGTGTGGTGCAGGTGCAGTTATTTATTTATGTCTATGTTTATAAACAACACAGAATACATTTTAACAGCAAGGATAAACATAAAGCATTCCAAAATGCATGTCAGCAATAAACATAAACCTCAAGTTTTTGAAAGCCCATCCCTCCTTCCCTCCCTCCCTCCAAATTTGTTTCAATCAGGGAAATAGCTAAATGGATTTCTTCTAACTTTGTACTTAAAGTAAAATTCACCTCAAGGCTGACAAGCATAGAAAATTTCAGTCCAATGGGTGAATTTTTTTTTGTTAAAGCTGCAATAGCCTGAAAACAGGGGCTTGTAATGAAGCTGCCCCATCAACCATAACCACACTGTCAGTAGAGCAACACAATCGTATTGCCTGTGCAAAGAAGCAATGCATTTAACATTTTCTTCACTGTGTATTATCTATTAGCTGAGTTTGTCACAGAGATATGTGGCAGTTCCCTGCAATACTTATGAATATATGGCAAGGCATACAAGAATCCATCTATGTCTGCTTCAGCATAGGTTTGTCTTACTACATTTTGGCAAACAACTGAAAACCCACCCTTCTCTTACCTTAGGTTTCTGTTAAATACTGTTACTATCTACAAATTGAAGTCGTCTGAGGCAAACGTCTCAGATCTTCCCATTGCTATTCTCTATTACTAATGCACATTATATGTTCAATTCTCCCTTGCTGTTCCTATGAAAAAGGTCTTGTCAAAAACAGATTTCATTTTTTCTGTGTATGCACAAATTAGTTATGGATGATTAACAAAGCATTCATTCTTTTATTTGCTTTGGCTGAGACTTGATCTGTGTTACATTCATGTGAGAGAAGCGCTCAATTTTTCGTTGATTAAATATGAAACACTGCACTCTTGATAAAAAGAGTTGTATTCAGAGCTGCATATTATACTGACAAAAGATGCATGTTCTTGGGCTAATAGTTTCTTAAACAAGTTTTTCTAGATTTTTAATTGCAAAAAACTTGATACAGCTGCCTTTTTTTTTTTTTTTTCCTTCTCAGCAAGTACTGGGCAGTGAGAGCTTTGTGTCCCAAGTAATCTGGTGCAGTCTTAACAAACAACAATAGTTATTTCAAATTGGATATAATAAAAAGGAATTTTCAAGTTCTGCCCCACAATTTGATTTCATTAAACATAACTTGCACTGCAAAACTTTTTTTTAAAAAAGACTGCAAAATTAAGGACAGACAACAAACCATAATTATAGAACTTGTCTTTTATTACATCAAAAATTCAACAAAAATAAAGAGGTATTGGAGAAGTCTTATGGAAACTCACAGCCAGTCATAACTGAGAACTTAGCCCTGATCTGGTGTTACTGACCCCAGCTATCAGAGGATAGCATGTGCACAAATGCTCTTCAGTAAGGCCCACAAATTCCCCATGTCCCTTAAACACAGTGACAGAGCGACACCAAAAAGGTGAACCTCGGTTAAACACGGTATTTAAGTGCAAGTCTAACTCTCAGTACACAATCTACTTGTAATTAAATCAAGTTAAAGAAAGCGGTGTGATTAAGCACCTTGTTAAATTTGGGAACAAATTATTAGCCCTTATAAACCAGGAGATTCTGTCTTGGGGTTTACAGCACATGAAAACAAACACGAGCCCACGGAAACACGCAGGCAGCCAGAGCGTTGTGATACTTTTGCAAGAGGGGACTTATTTTTAGTGAAACTATACAGAGTAAGGGCAGCTCTTACTCAGGTTAGGAGGAGGTCTGGCCACACATTCATTCTTTTCTAAACTTTCACCAGCAATTGATGGTCTTAGAAAACCTTTGCTAATGCTCCTATGCCACAAAAAATCAGTCTGTTCAGTATCTTTCTTACGCATCACCAAAACGAAAGCATGAACTGAGAGTTTGCAATTTCACTACCAAGGAGAGAGAGTCCTACCACCACAGCAAGAGGCTAGAAATAGCCAAAGCAAGGGAATATTGATACAAGTTGGGCTTAGGAAGGACAGCTAGTGCTCCACATGGAAGAAGGTGATTTCTGGAGGTGCCCCTGAAATATCACAGCACTGGATGAGAGGACAGCAGGAGAGAACAGACGGAAATTTGGCGAAAGCAGGTTATACATGGTCTCTGAGCAAAAGGTCTCTGCTCCCTGTGAAAGGAGACGCTTGCTAGCTGGTATAGAAAGAGCCCAACAGTAGTAGAAGAGCTAGCTGGCATTGGAAGAGCCCAATAACCCATCCGGAGGAAGGTCCCTTCAGCACTGATTTGCTGCAGGTAGCGGACAAGAATGGGCCAGCAAAGGCAGCCAGACCCACGTGCAGCAGCCACAGGGTGGGAGCTCCTGTAAGGTACGAGAAGCATGAGGGGTCCCAGGAACACCCATCCCTCCTCATGGGCCTCACCCAGAGCAGAGGCACAATGGAACAACCTCTGCCTGCAGCCATCAGACAGCGCCTGTCTCCAAAGCAAAACCCAATCCCACTTTTCCAGCCACAGGCTCCTGCCTTGCACCAGCCATGGCACTTTACTGGCTCTTCTTTCACAACCCAGTTCCTCCCACTAACCAGCAGAAAACCCACCCAGATAAAAAGCGCCACAATGTTTCAGCTGGGTCAGACTGAGCTCACCAAAGGCCAGGGGAGCATCAGCACAGGCACACAGAGGGGATGCTGTCCCCAAAGTGGGGAGCAGGGAGGACGGAGCAAGAAACCACCTGTTTTGACAGCAGCAGACTGAGAATGGTTCAGCCATCACATGGGGTTGCATTTTTATACAATACATTTTTATAGTATTGTGTGGAGATTTACTCTTCCTGTTCCAGCCTGTGTGAACTCAGCTCCCTGTCCTTGCAGACAGAGGATGGTTGAACTGAGACAAAGATTTTTTTTTTTATTTAAGGAGCTCCAAAAACTTTTTTTTTTCCTTTGCTTCAGGTCACATAAGAACACACAAAAGGACAAAGCAATAAATGCTCACATGCACTTTCTTGTCTTTATTTCTACTCTCTGGAATGAGGCCAGAGACATCTAAGTAGTGCACTCTGTTCTCTTCCACTCCCTCACAGAAATTATGGACTCTCCTTCGCAGCCAATTTCCTCCTTCTCTGTCTGGGCCCAAGCTTCAACCACTACAAACAATGTTCCCCTGTTTCTCTCCAGGGCCCATTCTCCATGCATCTACCCCAGGCTCCCTGAGGCCTCCCAGACCTTTAAGGCTTTACTTTTACAGATCCAGGATGAAAACCTGTTCTTTCTGCTTCGGTTCTGGGAAAATTCCACTCTCTCCCCACTTTGCATATGAACTCGGGTGCACTCATCTCCTCCAGGTTCAGCCCCTCCGCGGTGCTGAGGGGCTGCCGCTCCCGAGGGCATTGGCACATCGGCAGCCCTGCTCAAACGTACCTGGCACAAGTCACAGAGCTGCTCTGGAAAATACAGAAATGTTTCACGGCACAGGTTCTCCCCAGTCTAGGCCTGAAACTTTAAATTGGGCACTGGCAAGTCAAACAGCAGGCATGTCATGTATTACATCACTTCCTTCTTTTCAAAACTATCTAAATTTATTATTATTATTATTATTATTATTAGACTTGCACAATTTATAACTCATAAAAATAAGTGCTACAAAGTAATTACCAGTTTCAAATAATTAGTTTTTACACATTCTTTTAAAAGGATGTTATTCTCCACATTCCAGCTACCCCATGAACATTCCTGGAGTGCTACAAGCACAAGCACTGTCAACGATTCTAAAGCTCCCCTAGAAATAAGTTCACATGTGTACAAAAGGCAAAGATGTTTCTGATGGCTTGTTTATATATCATTATATATAATTATATATATAATTATATATATATAT
>VYZP01043800.1:295-25717 GCA_013400635.1 Hypocryptadius cinnamomeus
CACATCTTAATATGCAGATCTAATTAGCAATGGGACACATCTTAATATGCAGATCTAATTAGCAATGGGACACATCTTAATATGCAGATCTAATTAACAATGGTCTGAAACACCAGATCTCAGTTTTGGTGCTCTATCAAACGGTTCCTTGTCTGTCTGCTCCTACTGATGATCCCATGGGCACTC
The DNA here is from genome assembly GCA_013400635.1 of Hypocryptadius cinnamomeus. NCBI lineage: Eukaryota > Metazoa > Chordata > Aves > Passeriformes > Zosteropidae > Hypocryptadius > Hypocryptadius cinnamomeus. Next base: position 482 of record VYZP01043800.1, read on the forward strand.
AGGCACAGTAAGGCTGGACAGGCCCTTGCCCCACAGAGCTGCTGCTGGAGCTGTTGAATGCACTTTTTGGTAATTGCTAACCAACTGCATAGAGATAGCCATGGGTAGGTAATACCAGTTTGCATTTCCCCATCAAGAGTCCAATTCTCCTAGCAGGAGAATTCCTGCTAGGACTTTTTAGTTTTGCCCTACAGTAATAATTCTAGTGTTCAGCCTGTGAGGTTTTTCCCCCCTAAAAGAAGGGGTGACAATGATGTGTACAAATCTCCTGTAATTAAAGATGTGATGTTATGATCTTTTTTATGTCTCTTCACATCTGTTACACTTTAACCCAGCTGTGAGCTGCTGTCTGTGCTTAGCTGTACACTTGAAGTAGTTTTAGTTCTCTGACTTGATCCTGCTGATTTGTTGGTTGGTATGGTTACCACAGTGTGAAACCTCTCCTGCAAGTCTGGTGGCCAACACTGTACTCGTGTGAGTACATTTTTGTTATTATGTGACTGTTCTCTGTGAATAAATGAGTCTGGGATGTCTGGATGGCAGTTCTACATATAGAGTTAGCTTAACACTTTCCATATACCAGACCCTGTGTGCAGTGAGCTCTGTATGCAGGGGATTCACTCTCCCTCCCACTGCATTTGCAGTGACACAAAAGGGCAGGAATACAGCTAGCAAAGGATTTGTGTCCTGGTTTATGCTCTGATATCAAAAGCACCTGTTTGTTTCCCGTCATCAATGCCTAGAGACAACCAGAAGTTTCAGCAACACCCATGCTGCTGCACAGGCCCCCTGATGAAATGTCCCTGGCCTTTAGCATGGGAAAGCTTTCAGCTGGCAGGAGGCTGGTAGAAGTGTCTCTAGTTATTATATCTGTGAGTACACAGGGAGAAGGGAGAGTATACCAAAAGCATTTCAACAAATTGCCTTAGGATTTTTGGTTAATATGACCCTGCCTGTAATTGAAGGTGTGAGAACCAGGGAGATGTAATTGAGTCCCAGCAGGCACTCCCTCCTGCCACTTCCACCTTGTTGCATCAAGCCATTCCCAACTGATGCATACCAGCAGGGGTTATTTCACTCTGCTGAAGAAAGAAAAATCTGGCATGATTACCCCAGACTATTGAAGCATGAATTCAAGCCCTGCATTTTATATGCTTCTGCCTCAACAACCATTGATGATGATGGTGTTGTGCCTGAACAGAGAAATGAGATCCTCTTTCTGCTAGGAGACAAGGAATTTTTGGGCAACAGAAATAAACCCTGAATTTTATATAGTAGGTTAGTTATCACTAAAAGTAAATGAGATCATGTAAATTAGTCTCCATAAAATGCTTTATTTTACAAGTGATGTCTCTACTGTGTTGCAGATGCAGCACCCCCTTCCCAAAATACTTCCAAATATCCGATCCAGGTCATTTTATCAAATCAGAATGAAATACATGTTTCAAAGTTAGCTCTTAGCACAGGCATTTGTGAAACCAAATATTTACAGAGCTTAAGTCCACTTACTGCAATTAATGTGCAGTTTCTTGAGCCTGTCAGCTTCAGAGGCTGCTGGCCTGAGTGCTGGGTTGATGACAGGGAGGCCAGTTCAGGCCACCAGTCTGACCACGTCAGTGCCTATGTTGCCTACAGAGCTGAAAGCTTTTCTTTTCTGCCCTGGACCCACCCTTTCCACTCCACAGCCATGAAATGCTGCACAAGCAGCTGTCTTAGTCCTCCTTCCAGGAGGTCAGCAATGTCTATGTATCTTTATGTAAATATTCAAGCACCCTTTTTGTCCAGATGTCTTTGTCGGAAGCTTTCAAGAGCCAACATCTCCCCCTCTTCTCACCCCCATTAACTTTTTCAAATTACTTATTTCTTGGCCAAGAAAAGAGATGTTTTTGTTTTGCCAGCAGGAAATTCATTACTTTCTGATTCTCTTAAATTCTCCTTTCTTTTTCAAGGCATTCCCCTAAAAGGAATATGTACATATGTGTCTGAGGGATGTCACTTCATTGTGGACGTGATAGAAAAAAAATACCATAGAGCCAGATTCTTCCCTCCCCTGAAGAAAATTGCCTTCTCATGTTTTATAGCTCCTTATAAACAGTCAAGTTTTAAAAATAAAATTGAAATTTTTAAATACCATAGAAATAACCACCCTTGCATCTCCCCCTACTGATAAATCACAGCAGCCTGTGGCAAGGCACCATCTGACTTCTGTGCAGTATTAAAGGGAAAGGTCAGAATCAGCTGTGTGTATAAAAACTAGGTTTAATTCTCTGCATGCAGCTGTTTTAATGTGAAGTCATAGAGCAGTTCAGCCATGGGTGAAGTCCTGTTCAAAGTATCAGCCTTGCCAGCTGATTAATTAAAAAATCATTTAGTTCACTTCACTCTATATAATAACAGCAACTTTTGTTTTCCTTCACCCTCACGCATGACATCTCCTTTGAATTAATGAGAAATACCTGAAGGACTTTAAATGAAAAACACATGAATTCTTAGTAAAAGCCAGCAAGGCTTGTTACTTCTCATTTCCTACTCTGCCATGATAGCTCTTTCTCCAGAGATCCTGCCTGTGGGAAGTGAGTCACGAGTGCACTGCCTCAATCAGGTGTAAAGGACAGTCTCTAATCCTCTCTCTGAGAGAAGCTTAAACCCAGCATTCCTTAACCCAAACAGTTTCTAATTGACTTGTGAAATTACTCTGGTAACTTTTTAGAGTGATTATCTTTCAGAGAGATCTTTAGAGCTCTCTCTTTGACTGGCATTTTTGTGAGGAGATGGCCTCTTGCAGGATCTCATCCTGGATGGGAGGTGAAGGGTAGCAAATGCAAAGCAAGCATTGGCATTCTTCAGCTTCATTACAGTGCCATCAGATGGAACAGGATGATCCCCATGTGCCAAACTGAAATGCTGTTGAATTAAGTCCTCAGCTGTAAAAGATGTAGTGCCTGCCTCTTCGCATTTGCAGCAGAAAGCTGTGTAACTTCTGCAACATAACATTAAAAAAACCTCCAGCATCTCTATAGTTGTATGTAAACAGCTTAACACTTAAATTTACTGATGTCATCCAAATACTAAATTTTTTCTCTGACATATTTAAAGACTAGAAAAGCTAGTAAAAATAAATAAGAAGCCCCCTTGAGAGATTATGTCTTTGTAATTCTAAACAAACAGTGTATGTCACCAAATTGTAATATTATTTTGAAAAATGGAGACATTCTGTTCTGCTTTCTTAGGGCAATATTTTTATTGCTAATTGTTTCACCTTAAAATATTTTTGTCTTATGCTAATTTTATATTTTCCACTTGAGAAAGGGTATTATTATTGAATGCTTCAATAAATTTCCCCTTAAGAGCATATTAACTAGGGAATATCTTCAAGTGAAATTTTCCAATAAATAAAGGAGTTGCAAATTCATGATAAATGAAATTTCTCTAGCCTTTTTTTTAGGTTTAACTTAAGCCCTATTGTAAGACTAATGTGAGTAGCAATAGGACAAAGGGTAAACTGCTTAAAACTGAATGAAGGCAGTTTATATCAATATTAGGAAGAAATTCTTCCCTGTGAGGGTGGTGAGGTGCTGGTACATGCTGCCCAGAGAAGCTGTGGCTGCCACATTCCTGGAAGTGTCCAAGGCCAAGTTGAACAGGGCTTGGAGCAACCTGGGGTAGTGGGAGGTGTCCCTGCCCACTGCAGGAACACGGAATGGGATGAGCTTTGAGGTGCCTCCCAACCCAAACCCTTCAGTGATGAACATGTTAGTCAGAACAAGCTTAACTTTAAATACTGAATTGTATGTACTTAGAACACAGTCCAGAAGATCCTTGCCTGCCCCTAAGACTACATATTGATACTCAGATAAATTAGAATGTGTTGGTCCTTGTAGCAGAGGGGGTTTCTCATTTGGAGCTGTGGATGACACCAGAAGTTGTAATAATGTTGGCATGTGAGATGCTGTGGGGGGAGAATATACTTGTTAGTTGTTTTGAGTCATATGCCATTCAGGGAATCTTAGATTTATGGGGTACTTCAGGTTGAAAAAGGCCTTAGGAGGCCATTTTATCCAATCTCCTCATCAAAGAGCATGATTTCATTATTTTTATTATCATTCCATGATAATTCAGGGATTGATCCCAATCATGAACTAAACTGGATAGACAGTCCAATACTTTGTCTTGAGATTGGGGCAGTGAGATAGAGGGTTAAGTTTCTGTTTCTGATCTGTGAGGTTCTGTTGTAGGGAGCAACTTTCCAGCAGCACAGGAGTCTGTGTGATATTGTTAAGGGAGAGCCCAGTAGTGGGGTTCTGTATGTTTGGACATGGCCAATGAACTGTGGCTGGGAGAGGAAGGATTTTAGAACAGGCTACCAGAATTTTCTTTTCACTGAAATGTAATACTTACATGTGAAATTGCTTCATTACTGGAAGTTAGTTTCTATTTGCAGATAAAAGGAATTTTGAGATCTGTATAGAAGAGCAGTAATTAAATGAGAAGAATAGACTCTTCCCTTATGGGAAGTGTCAAAAATACTGCTTAATTTTTGATTAAATCATAAAAGCCCTGAAAGTTGAGATGTAAGGTGATAGGGATTTGCCATGACTTCTTTGCACCTCTACCTTGTTTTCAAAGCAGCGCTCCAATCTTCGGTGTATTTTGTATGTCACTGTGCTAATCTGCAGTGTCAAGACTTTGATCCAAATGCCAGAGAGTTTGTCAATCAGTGTTTTTTTTCTGCTTTATTTGCATTTGATAGAGAATTTTCCAAAGAAAGGGAAAAAGCCAAGGCCCGAGGGGACTTTCAGAAGCTACGTGAAAAACAACAGCTTGAAGAAGACCTGAAGGGATATTTAGACTGGATTACCCAGGCAGAAGACATTGACCCTGAGAATGATGAGGAGGCTGATGAAGAAGGCAAGAGGAACAGTACGTATTCCTTCCTCTTTACTTCTGTGGGGACAGTTTGCCTCCTCCTGGGGGTGTTGCACTGCAGGGAAGGCAGCCTGGCCAGTGCTTTCCCTTTCCCAGTTTGCAGAAGTGCTGGTTAGCAGAGCAATTGTCTGTTAATATGGAGATGCTGAGTCATGGAAGGTAATTTGGAATCTTACAACAAAATTCTGCTTGGGGTGTCCATGTATGAATCACTGTCTGCATTCAGTCACCTCTGAAGCTTATAAACTTTGATTTATTTGTGTTCTGGAAAGACTTAGTGCAGAGAGGCCATGTGCCACTAAGTCTTACTGTAAATCCTTAGAATGTGTTTTCCTGTGGGTGCATGCAAGGGAAATAATAATGATATAAAAAGCTTAAAAATATGGCCAAAGTTACAGTCAAGAAATAACCTTGTGCTGATACTGTGGATTTTTTGTTGTTGTTGTTGAAATAGGTAAATGACATTCTGGGTCTTTCTTTTTGATATTCAGAATACAATAGAGAACATTTTTCACTACTTGTCTTAACTGGGTGTGCAACAAATCAGATCTTGTGGGGTTTTCACTTGACACTAAGAAATATAATATATGATGTATTTATTTCACAGTAGGCTATTAAAAACAGGTGATTTATCCTGTAGTGACCCTCTTGTGCTTCTAACCTGAGTCCTAAGGGATGTCATGATTCTATAAAAAATGTGAAAGTTAAAATTAATTTCTATATATCTGAAAATTCTAGTAACAGCAGTATTTTAATGTCATAATTTAGCAGAGGTTATTTTAGCCTCATTTTCATGTTTGCAGAGTAGTAGTTAAAAGTTTCATGAGAAATTTGAGTGGTACATAAATGAGAACACAGATTCAGGATGTGGTTACTGATTTAACACTAAGTCAAAGATTAAAGTCCAAATTTCAGTATATATTCTAATGCTAGCACCTTGTTATTTATGTTATACTCTCGAAAGTCATGGTATGTGTTCATTTAGAAACCATATTGTATTTAAAGGGTAAATGGTTTGTCAAAGACAACTCAGAGTAATATTTTCTGTGTTGAAATGATACATTATTACCATTGATTTTCTTCTAGTGTTGCTAATTTATTGTGAACTCTTCTTTTAAGTCACAGTACTTTTCAGGTCCAGTAAGTGACAAAAATTATGTAGTTTGCAATTAAAGTATCTGTTTTTAAACTTATCTCTGTATTGCAAAGATAGTAGTAGTTTTTCAAAATTTTATTAGTCCATTAGTTCACAATAAAAGCAGAGTATGGGAGTATGGAACTGTGTTACTGGCTGGAAGAACACTGATTTTATGAGAGGCTGCAAGGGATACTGTGGGTTGGTGTTGATTCCAGCACCACGGAAAAGGAATAATTTATGTCTATTGGAAAATGTGTTGCACAAAGAATTTTTATCTAGAACAGAGCAAAAAAGCCAGAATTCACTATACTTAGTTATTGCTACCAATGTGTGGAAGGAGTGCATAAACTCTGGGTTTGAGTACTAGTATAAAATCCTAAGCCTGAGATGTAAAAGATGGCACATTTTATGGAGTAAATGCACTTTGTACAAGGCTGCTGTGTAGAATTGTAGGTGATGCTGAGTTTGCACAGAGTGTTGGATGACTGGGCTGTCAGCTGTGGTGCCAATGGACTGAGTTTACAGGTGAAATCCAGGGAACCTTTTTTTGTCCTGTTCAAACTGGATGTTTGTTAATAGGCTGCAAAAAACCCCATTTGCTCTGGCATTCCTTAAACAGCTTTGAGGTCATACAGATAAAAAAATACTTTGCACATCTACTGGGTTTGAAAGAACTTGCAAGTCTAAACTGTTAATTTAGGCATTATTTTAGACTAAGTTAAAGGTTGTAGGAGATTTGCAGAGTTAAAATAGAAGGAAAGTAATTAAGAGCTTTAAGAGAAATGCCAAGAATTTAATTTCAGGCAGACATATATGCTTTTGTGTGGAAATTTCCAGTGAATAGGCAATCTCCTAGCACTCCTGGATTTATGCACACATCCTTAAATATGTGGCGTGGTATTTCAGTGTTAATATCAATTGCAACAGCCTGTAAAGGAGGAAGGGTTGCCGAGTTGCTCTACCTCCTTGCATTTCAGATATTTTTAGGTAATAAATTTAGTTGAAATGTATTGGTGATGTTTTTTTCTTGAGCCATCTTGAAAGCATGAAGTAGAGATGGGTCCCAAGATAGTCAGAATAATAATTTTTAGGCTTCTAGGCACCTGTGTCCCTGCTTTGAATATCTAAACCTCGGGGTGATCCAGATTACTGCTGGTTTATGGAGATGGATGATCACCATGGTGCTCCTCAATGATGCAGAAGAGCTCTGGGTTCAGGATATAGAAGATTTCTGTGGCAGGCGAAGGTAGAGATTTCAAAGATGGTTAAGTCAGTGATTAATAGTTTCTCATGTCATTGTTTAAAAATGTACTTGAAGTTCCTGCAATGCCCCCCCAGCATTTGAAAGTTTCTAATCAGAGAAGTCATTAAGTCATTTATTTATGAATCCAATGCATTTGTATGTCTCTGTTGCTGATAATGGGCAGGAATTCAATGTTGTTGAATAACAGAATACCTTTTAATTACTAGAATTATAAACATGCCTTTAGTGAAAGTTGGAAATCTTTATTATGAACCAATAGCTGATTATCCTGAAGCCAATGAAAAAAAACTTCCATTGCCTTCAAAGCACTGCGAATTTAGCTCAGAATGCGAGGACCCGTGAGAGGTGAGGGGTTTAGCTGTGATCAGTTGTGCTGCTGGTGATGTCAGTCTGTTTTGCCTAACCTTGCCTGTGTTGTGTGTATGGACACGTTTTTGTTTTTTGCGTTGCGACTGCTGCCACCTCCCGCGTCACTGCTGGGATTACATGTGCTTCCCCAGGGCTTACACTGGCTGACTTAATGGAAGACAAGAAGAAAAGCAGACTTAGCTGCTTTGGCCGTTCTTCCAATAAACATGGTAAAACGTGCTCGGATTTGCAGTTGAACTCTTCCTTTGTGCCCATACTGCATTGGATGTGGTAGCTTTCGGGAGCACAGGCTGTTTGCATTTCTATAACCGAGGCACAGCCCTCTAGCATGGAACCCCTTGTGCATGCAGACCTTCCTCCTGGTTGAAGTGCATGTTTGAAATAGAGGTGCTGCTCTACCTCCCTAAAGCAGAGTGTTTAATCCATTCGCATTTCCCCTGAAGTGTCTTTGTCTGTGGCTGTTCTTGAAGAATAGGTTTTCTTTTTCAGAAGTCAGGTAACCCAGATCAAAAATGTATTTTAAATTTAGGCATGAAGAAAGTAATAAAAGTATTTTACAAGTTTTGTAATGCATCATAGTGTAGGCTTAGAACAGCATGATGATGACACTATTTACTTCTGATACTTATGGTGTAGAATCTAACAAAACACAACAAGCTTTTACTGTATCCCTTTTTGTTATTGATGGTTTTGTTTCTGTAATTTGTTTTATTCACTTTTCCCCACCCACACTGTAGATGGACAGGAGGTTTAGAGTATGATAATTATTTTCAAATCTGCCTGTTTTAGTACTGGCAAATATCCAGTTTTGACATGAGCACAGTTGCAGTAGTAGGGTGATCTAGCTTTAGTCCTATCTGCAATTAAGTTATTTGACCAACTGGATTTCTTGCTGTCCTAACAATTCCTATTGTGGCCCAGACTGAGGCTGAAACTCTCATCCAGTTACTTTAGAGGATGCAGAGTTCTAAGTCAGAAATTGCTGGAGCCTAGTAGACTCATTTTGTACAAACACCAAGTCTGCTTGAAATTGTTTGTGCAACTGTTACATGTAGATATGTACATATCACTGTCTGATAGCTCACTCAGCTCTGCATGCTGAAACAGTTTTCCTATAAAAATTATGAGAAGACACTTGCAATTTTACTTTGAACTATGTATTTCAACACAGCCCTTAAACGAGCAGGTTCAGGTTCTGATGTCTGTCAGGACCAGCCTGGCACTGCCTGGCACTTGCTGTCACCTGCTGGCAGTGGCTGCTGTGCCACGGCTGGTGCCTGACCTTGCAAGTCAAAGGCATCCCAAACTCATGGGCACTGACTTGGATTGCTCTGCCTTGCAGGGCACGTGCACCTTTTGTGAGTAAGGTTTTTCCAAAGTACAAATTAATGGCCCAAGTTTATTTCTTCCTGAGATGATTGTGCTGATTGGAGGAGTTGAAGCTTAGACTGTTTCTGGATTAGAAACACCACACTAAATATTTTTCTTTGTATTCCCTCTACCTGTATGACCGCTAAAAGCAACATGTGTGTAGAATATGCAGCATTCCCAAGGTTCTCAGTGTCATCCTTCAGGCTACAAGTGGTTGGTTGAGTGATGCTACTATAACAAAACCTGATTTATTTGCTCTCCTTCCACTGCTATGCAGCCAGCCTTATATTGCTTATGGGCTGCCTATAAAAAGAGAGAGCCCATAAGAATGATCTACAGCAACAATAAATCTGCACTATGAAAAAAGATATCTTGCTACATTATCATGGAGAAGATCTTCCAAGCAGACTCTCCTTAAACTGAATTTACCCCGAGAAGCTTCACAGTCACAGGAGATAGTGCCACTTCTTTCTGAAGTGTTTTCTGGGTATACAGCAGACTTGGGAAAATTTGAGATGAATTTGCAATGATAATGTTGCCACTTTGGGGATTTTTTTTTCCACTCTGTTTTGCTGTTTGACTACCTCAAAGATTTGGTAAAAAGGATTCAGAAAATTCATGTACTAATTTGAGAAAGAATTAGGAAAATTTTGGAACCAACAATTCAAGGAATTGGTTGGCTGTTACTAGCAAACAGAACATGAAATTTTTTGTAAGAGTGATCTAAAATTTTGCCAGTTTAATGCCAAGATTCTCTGCAGTAGCCAATACTGATGAGCTGTGCAGATCACTCCACTTCTGCAGCACTTTTCCTTCAGCACATGTAACCACAAGGCTGCCCAACATGCACCAGTGTGAAAATGCACAGCTGAAGGTGAAACAGGTTAAAATTTTAATCATTTACCTTAGAGAGGAAAACATTTCCAACAATAATACTTGAAACCACAATTCAGTAATTCAGATTGTAATTTAGTCTGCTTCTGGATTCTACAGTGACACTGAATTCTATTTCAGGATTATGGAATTTATTTCTTCTAACTCTAGCTGACCAGGGCACACCATTGCTGATAGACAGTGGCTTGCTCTTCAATGTGCATTAGTTATGTTACATCCTGGAGTGGAGTTGGAAATCCCTGCTCCTAAGTCTGAAAGCTCCATAGAGGACCTCGTGAATACAATGGATTGTTTTTCTCATGTTATATTCTTATCCACAGAAGCAAAATGTAGTAGTTGATGTATTTGACCTGTTTTCTATCCACTCAGGAAAGTATTAAGCTGCATGCTGTATGGGTTGCTTATATCGTCTAATGCAAGCATTCTTTTGTTTGAAACCAGTTAGCTTAATTGAAGAGATTATTAGATCTCAAAATCTAGATAATCTTTCCAGAAGAATACCGGTAAAATAAGGGCAAAAGGTGAACAAATAAAAAACAAAATTTGACATCTTCCTTTCAATACTGGGGTGCCAGTTTTCAGATCTCAGAGCTGACCCTGCTGAGGTCAGTCTCTCAAAATTCTCTCAAAATTGTGTGCTGTGTTGGCCTCATGGACACCACCTGCCCTTATGGAGCTCTGGCCATGGAACTGAATTTTTTGGGACCTGGCAGGTGCTTGCATTAGCAGAGTGGATGTGGACATGCAGTGCTGCTCTTTTCCTCTGGCTAAAGACCTGATGACTTGCTGGCATTGCTGGAGCTGGACTTCCACATGGTGCCTTTCTCAGTACTTCTGTTGAGTTTCAATTTTGACATATAAATTATAGTATAATGGCAGATGAGTTTCTAACGTGAATTGGTTCTTTTTTTTCCCTCTTCTGTTTGGAATACAGCACCTGCAAGTCACTGATAGAGATGCAGCAAGAGCCCTGTGGTGTCTGAAACAGTAACATTCTGATGTATTTAATAATTAGCACAACTGACATTCACTTCAGTAGGGACAAAGACATTTTTACTTTTTCTTTTTCTTCACATAATCCTGTTCAAAAGGGGCTGGTATTTCTTATTGTGGGCTAACACATGAAGTCAGGGTAGACTTGAGTTAGAATTACAGTACTTCACTTTTACATGCACTTGCATTACTTACATTAAATGTAGCTTTTTTGTTACTCAGTGGAGTGGCACTTTATGAAGAATTGGATTCTAGGTACCTTTTTTTTCAGGGGACGGAAGGGTTGATAAATTTGAAATACGAGTGTGGGACACATTGCACATATGCAATAATCATGGAAGTAGGCCTAGCTGTGTTTTCCTGGCAGCTCCTAATAGTGTGTGAAACAAGACTTCAGCACTCTCATTTTGCAGTTGCTCATCACAAGTGCTGAAATGTTCATCATTAGGTGTCTGTAATGCTGTGTTTCCTCACAGCAGTCAAGTCACCTGGCACAAGGCAACCAGTTCAGTTCTTTACCAGACAGGGTATACTTATATATACTTATAGTTATTTCAAAAGACACTGGCATTTTAAAATAAAAATTCTTAGTTGTGAAGCCCTGAGACTATGTTTGAAATAATTTTGTGGGTTTTTTTTAACTCTTTGAAATTTTAGTAGTTGAATTTGAACATCAAAGATTGTTTTCTTTACTTTTGAGTGAAATTCCTTTTGAGCTCTGATTGTAAGCTGTGAAGTTCTTACAGGACTAGCAAAATTCATTATTTTAAAACTGATTTATAAAGGGAAGCATGATATTAGAATTGAGACACTTGCAGGTGCTAACCAGAGACTTTTAATAAATAAAGTCATTACAGTAATATTTTAAAAGAATCATCAGAACAGAAGAACCTTGTGAAAGAAGGTTTTGCTGTGCTTACTGCCTGAAGTGCTTTGTTTATTCAAACACCTGCATGGGCATTTTGGATCTTTCTCTGTTATGCGTCTCTGTTAGCATTCCAGGTAACAGTGACTTGCTTATGGGGACAGATTCTCAGCTGTTGCAAAGAGTAGCTGAGTACCTGGCCTGCACAGACCTGTCAGTCTCCAGCTTGGATAGGACTGATGGGCACAGAAACCAAACCAGCCCTTCCCACTCCCCTCTGTCTTCATGTCGGTGTCGAGGCAATATAGAGGCTGTGCAGAGAGACTGTTCTTAACACTTATCACTTTGTGCTTGATTTGTACACAAATCAGAAAATTCAGGGTCTGATTCTTAATTCTCATATCATCCTTTTGGCTACCAAAATAGTGCGATTTCCCTATCAGAAGTTGGCAATGTATTGCCCTCAGTACTGTCAGTTCACAGACATTGGCTTAAACCCTTCCCAACAGACCAAACCAAATAAACCAACCAAGCAAACCATCAAAACAGTGGAAGGTACACAGCAGAATACCTTTAGAATGCTCTGTTTTTCTTTTGTCCTTGCTGTTTTACAGTAATTTCAGTGCATCTTGCACCTCTCTTATGTTTCCTACTTTAAATGCTATTTCTACTGTATAGACCAGCAACATTAATTTACCCTTTTCTTGTTCCTGAGGTTTTTCTTTCATGCTCACTTTGCAGACATGGGAGCAGTGCTCTCTCCTAGGAAGTACTGAGAACTTTGGCTGTTCATAATTTCCTAACACTTTTTGACATAAGGTGTCCTCCCTCTGTGTTTCAGCTGGTTTGCAGACAAATGGTGATGATCCAGCTGAAAATGAGTTTTGTCTAAAAAAACCATCAGCTACAATTGCTAACCACTCAGTAATGATCCACTATATCTGCAGTAATTCACTCTGTGGCAAATGTACTTGTCCCCTTTTTATTGGTGGTAATTCTCACCATGCTTTGAAGGACCATTCTCCCATTCCCCTGCTCCTGCCTGCTGCTCATACAGTATCTGCAGGCACATTTACCTTCTGGCATCTTGCCTCAATAATTCACAATGTCAGTAAAAGCAAAGAGTGGTCAGCGTGACCACGGTGTGATTGTTCCTACTTTCAGAAGTTTGATGATATTTCTCGGAACCAGTGAGCTTTTAACAGCACTTCAATTGAAAAGCACCTCCAAAGTGTTAACAGAATGCTTCTCAAAGTGAAAAGTTTCAGAATCTAGCTCAGGTTAATTTCTTTACTGGGGTAGCATACTCTTTATACAAACTTTCTCTACTTTATATTCTGCAGTGAATTGTAAGCAATTACCTTGAATCACTAAAAAGAAACAACAAAAAAGCACCACCATTCTCTCTGGAATTCTGCTTCCTTTCGATGAGAGAGGAGGACTGATGAAGTGTCTGACTTCATCTACAACTCCTCAGATCTTCCAAGCTCTCAGCAGAGCTGGAGGCACTCTTGCCACGGGCCAGGAGATGCCAGCTGTGCCATGCCTTGTGTGGTGCTGGCTCTGAGGCACTTTTGTGTCCCCACAGCGAGCATGCCCACCAGCGAGACCGAGTCGGTGAACACGGAGAACGTCAGCGGGGAAGGGGAGAGCCCGGCGTGCTGCGGGAGTTTGTGGTGAGTGCACGGCTGGGAGCTGAGCTCCCACCTCATCAGCTCAGAGGATCTCAGCATTTCAAAGGATTCTTCTTTCCCCACTGTTTGTTTAGCCAAAAGTGCCTTGAAATAGCCAGGCTTTGTATGGCACTTGCAGGAGTTTGATATTAGACCTATTATAAAAGTGCTCCTAAAATTCTTAGGTTAAGATGGTATAAAACAATTCAACTCAGCTTGGAGTGGGATTGTGATTTCCTGAAAGCTTTTATAAAATATGATTTTTTCTCCAAAATTACAAGAAAGAATGAAAGTTTCTAATGACATGTAAAACCAAAAATTTTCTGTGAAATTATGCATGACCTGGAGAATATGTATTTTTTAGACAATAACTGAATATATGGGAGTATTTCTATAACCTGTGGTGTTCAGTATTTATTTGCTCAGATTTTCATAACTTCCAGATGGCTTCTACATGTTTGTTCAAGGTTTATTTACTGAGTTTTAAAGAAGATTTCCTTTCTTCCACTAAGGAAATTTGTAAGGCTTTAGAAATGGTATTTCAGAAAATAAATAACAGACAAAAGAATTTCAGCATTCATGATGCATTTTGTTAAAAGTTTGTTTTATGTATGTGTAATGCCAATGCAAAATTCTAAAGAAAATGAATTTGTTAATTACTTTCCCCCCATTCTTAAAAATGTATTTTCCTTTTCTTCTAGTCAAACCATCTCAAAATCCAAGTTCAGGTCAGTATTTTCCTCTTATAATCACATTCTAAGGTAAATGCAAAATCTTGGTCCACTTCTCACTCTCCCGGGCTGATCCTCACTCCAGCTTCTGGAATGTTACTCTGCAATATCAGTACACTGAGTTTGAGCACAAAGTAAGTCAGGCCATAACTTATCAAGGATATTGTTTTGAAAGTAATGTCAAAATGCCTTTGGATCAAAATAGAAAATGCTTTTTATTGCAAGCTCGCCTACCTGCTGCACCACAAGTCAAAATACAAGTTAATCTTCGGGAGCATGCCTTTACTTGTATCAGCCTAATGGAGAAATTTACTGCTATTCTCCTTTTTGAATTTTTGTTTTATTTCTGTGGTCTGTTTATGTATGCCTCTGTTATTCATACACATTCATATATGTACCAGTTAGCTACACTTTACTGTCACTGGTTCCACACATCTTTTTGGGGAAAACAAAAAAAATAGCCCCATTGACTTCAGAAAGCCTGGAGTTACGCAGTTTGAGCCTGCCTGTGAGTCTTATAAGTGAGATATCCCACCATTACTGTTCTTGTCTCATGGACTTCGATGATAGGGTGTTCTGTAAGTGTAAAACCAGTTTGACCTACCCAGGGAGTGAGACACCCTGCTGATGGCCATGGACACAGCCCTTAGAGCAGGGGATTGGCAAGATAAGAATGTTCTTGAATTCCACGTTGATTTAGGGCAGGACAGGATATTTTTCCTTTATATGGTTAGAATACCGCAAAGGCTTGAAATGTCTTTGTACTGATATCTGAAACCAGTATTGATTTCCTTTACTACAAGTACAAATTTAAGGTGCATAAAGAAAACTTAGCTAATGCTTGAACAGAGTTCTCAGAAGTGAAACAGAGAAATCTAGTTTTATGAGTACAGAGATATATCCTCACTTGTGAATCCAGCTCACATCTAGGTACAGCCTCAGCTTGTCACTCTTATTTATTTCACAGACATTTGCGCACTGACACAATTTCAGAGCACATCAGTAGAAATCTCTGGGAATTACTAAAGAAGGTTTCTGATGTTATAGGGTAGATTTCTAAAAGGTGACCTCAGCACCCCTATTCTGTTTAATCCTGCCAGAATTATCTTTGTGATTGAACTCAAAGCCTACATTTTTAGACTGAATTTAATTTGAATTCTGAGTTGATTCATTGACTTTTCTTTATTGCTATTAAGTGTATGGGGCCTTGGAAAGATAGATATACTTTGTTACCCAATGAAATGTTAAATGCAGCTTGATCTAATTATGTCACAGGCAATTGGAGTCTCCAAATGTTGTGGTTTACATTTAGAAATCTATAAGGAAATATAAAGAAAGGAATAACATGTTAGCAGTCCCTAATCTGCAACTGGCAATGATTTACACAGCTGTTGAAGTATTATACACATATTCATGAAAATACACCTGCTCACACACACACAATTAAACTTGTTTTCTACATGGAAGAAAACCACACTCTCCTTAAGTTCATATGTGTTTTCCGTATAATAATAAATTTATTTTTATTTGAATTTTCAGTCGACGCTGGCGTCGCTGGAACCGCTTTAACAGAAGAAAATGTAGGGCTGCAGTAAAATCTGTCACATTTTATTGGCTTGTTATTGTCTTGGTCTTTTTGAACACGTTAACTATCTCATCAGAGCATTACAATCAACCTGACTGGCTGACCCAGATCCAAGGTACAGTCAAAAATTATTTGTCCTGGTCTTGACTATGGGCAGTTGTGTTCTATCAGTGGCTACTCTTGTACTTTGCCATTTTGTTGTTTGCTGTCTGAAGGATATTCAGCCCAGCCAGAGGGAGATAAAAGAAATGACTGAATGTGGTCTTTGATGTCCATAGCTGTAACACAGCTGAGTAATGCAGCAGCACAGACCTGACAATGCTAAATTGTAAATAACTGTACTTTTATCATGAAACTGTGCTTGAAGGATGAGGAGGAAGTGGGAACTGGCACAGCAGGACTTGCTGTGGGCTGGTTGCTTAAGTTACAGTGTGGACTCAAGCTGTGAGCTGAGGAACCATGAACTGCACAACAGATTGGAAAGATGCATAGTTTATAGCTGGTAGGAAGCTTTACATCCCTGCGTAACTTTTGCCACTTAAGCATCAACTACAGTCCAACATAAAAAAAGCAGTTCTTCCTTTTTAAGCAAAAAGCTGCAAAATCATATAGAAATATAGTACTAATATGTTAAAATGTCAAAATATGTTTTACATATTAGTATAGTACTAATATGTAAAAGTTATAGTACTAATATGTTAAAATAAAAATGGAATCTATGAGGCAATTCAGAATCTTTTTTTCTTTAATATTTTGTTCCAGATATCGCAAATAAAGTTCTTCTGGCTTTATTCACCTGTGAAATGTTAGTAAAGATGTACAGCTTGGGCCTACAGGCCTATTTTGTTTCTCTCTTTAACCGCTTTGATTGCTTCGTTGTTTGTGGTGGCATTGTTGAAACCATTTTGGTGGAGTTGGAAATTATGTCACCCCTTGGAATTTCAGTGTTTCGCTGTGTTCGTCTCCTGCGTATTTTTAAAGTAACAAGGTAAGATTATCTAATACTGCTAATTCTAAGGATAGCTGAAGAGTGATCAGCAATTGTTTTGTAATACTTCATCATGCACTGCTCTTTTACTGTTTTGTTTGGGGTTTTATGGTGTGTGTTAACACACGCATTTTAATTTATAGGCACTGGGCATCCCTGAGCAACTTGGTAGCATCCTTGTTAAACTCAATGAAGTCCATTGCTTCACTGTTGCTTCTGCTTTTCCTCTTCATCATAATCTTCTCGTTGCTTGGAATGCAGCTGTTTGGAGGCAAATTTAATTTTGATGAAACTCAAACAAAACGGAGCACCTTCGATAATTTTCCACAAGCCCTTTTAACTGTATTCCAGGTAACTTTCTTTCATCCCGTATGAGACATTTTACCTTTGATCAACAAAAGTGTTAAAGTGATCATGTTGCCTGAAAATAAAATCATGAATACTATTTATTCAGTTTACTTTAAGTAGCATTCTTCTCATTAAATTCAGTACTCTGGTAACTTTGCACCATTTGTACCATTTGTTTCATATCTTCTTTGATCTATCTATGCAACATAGCTGTGTGTTACTTCACAGAGTTAAATCTCTTTGTCCATCAAACACATGACTAGAAGAAGAGGTGGAGTGTTATATTTATTTTGATCAAATTCTTTTCTTTAACTTCATTAGTTGTGTAACATTTCAGCTGTTCTCAAGCAAGAAAAAAATAATAAGTCTTTAAAGAGTGCATATTTACATTGGGGTCATATCACTATAACATAAAAATAAGCATTAATTTCTTTAGAGACCAGGTTTTATTAAAATCTTAAGGCAGACTTGTCTGCTGCAGTGGTAGGGGCATACTTATAATTTACTTTTCACTTATTTGTGATGCTTTTTTAAAACAAATTTTTCCCAAATTGGATACTGGCATTAGGCTATTTGGTTTCATCTTGCTCACCATTTTCAGACTTGGCTATGTACATTGCCACAATATTTGGTTTCAGCCATTGTAGGTGAGAGTTAAAGCTGACCCTGCAGGATTCACCTTGGCGTCAACTTCCTGTCACTTTGGTGGAAGTCTCATCTGGTGGCTGCCCAGAGCAAGCAGAAAATCTTTCCATTTAATTTCAAGATAAGGAAATATTAATGAGAAATTTCCTTATGGGGAAAAGTGTTCACATTTGACTTGACATTGCCCTTACAAAAACTTAAGGCTTTGTTTTCCAATTCAGCTGAGTTAGATTTTATTCAGATTTCAGGGTGTCTTATTTTCAAAGGAGTGGAGATTCCTTCAGTTTTAGAAGACATTCAGGAGCAACCAACCTGTTGGGTGCTGACCAGCAATGAAAATTAGTTGGATAAGTTTAGCTCTACAAAAATGAATTTTAGAAAATGGCATGCATTTAATTTTCTTAAACAACCATTTAATTGCTTGCAAGGAGAGTGAGTATTACATGTTTTCTCAGGATGGAACTGATAATTTTTAAAGAGTTACTTAGAAATATATGAAATGCCCCTAAACCCTGCATTGCAATACTCAGAATTTTTATCATAGTACAGATTTGTGGCCAGTATTTAAAAAAAAGAAGAAAAAAAGAACCTTAAAACACATACTAACTTGATTTTTAAGTGATGGACATTTTTTGGCATTGCTACATAAGTGGCATTACTGAAAACCAGGGCTCTTACTTTGGCATGCCAAGATCAATAAAATTTCAATAGAATTTAATTTTCATTTTTTTTGCCTTTGAAGTTTAGTCATATAAATGCATAGCACAAAATAAAAGCTGTTAGAGTTAAACCCAAGCTTTCAGGAGAGGTTTAAATGGGAATTTTAAAACAATGCATGAAAAGAACATGGTATTGCTTTATGCATACAGAAGGTTAGTTGTGTTGTGTGGTCAGAGGAAATGTGTTTCTCTATTCACTTTTGATGCTGAGTTACTACTAATCTCCTAATATCTGCTCCTTAGATCCTAACAGGGGAAGACTGGAATGCTGTCATGTATGATGGCATAATGGCATACGGTGGTCCCTCATCCTCGGGCATGATTGTCTGTATATATTTCATTATCCTCTTCATCTGTGGTAACTGTATCCTTTACACTGGCTGGAAACATCTCTGAGTGGGGCTGTGTGCCAGGGACATCCACAAAATCCCTCTGGGAGGGGGGAATGGCCACGGGCAAGGGCTCTCTGCACCTGCCGAGTCCTCTAAACAGACCTTTCCTCGTTCCCTGAGGAACCAGAGGCAGTGACCTCCAGGCTATTTCCCACCACCAGCACGGCAGAAAGCAAAGAATGTTTTCTTTTGTCCTTCCGTGGGAGCTGTGCCCTGCTGCTGTTTGTCACAGCTGGCAGTGCAGGGCTGGAGCCCAGCCCGTGGGCAGTGATGGTGCTCCGTCCATCCCTGGCGCTCGGTGCAGCCCCGAGCTCTGGCACGGGCTGAGGGTGAGCCAGGGACCCTCTGCAGGGCAGGGACCAGGGCACACACCCTGGGGCACATGGGACAAAGTCTGCAACATTCCCCTTCCCTGCCTTCAGTGATCTGGAAATGCCTCCTTGGCCCCATGTAGAAACAAACTACTGCCACTCTCAGAAGTTCTAAAAGGTCAGGAGGTGATGAAAGAGAAAAAATCATTGTATTTTCTGCATTATATGGTATTTGTGTCAGTGTTTGTGGTTAACTGATATAGTCTGAAGAACTGAATTTGATTGCTGTAGACATGAAAGACAGTGCATGATAAAAATGAATTTTTCAAAATGCCTGAACAGTCTTCACATATAATAGACAATTTCATATTTGGATTTGCTCAGGCTAGCATGAAGTTGAATTTCATTTATTTAAAAAAATACCTCAAGCATTGTGCTATTTTAAAACTCGTGACCCTAATGGATCCCTGCTCACTTTACAGCCAGTATCAGTCTGGTCCATTAAATGGGTGTTATTTGCACTACACTCCAGCATCACAATCCTCCACGCTGTAGGTTGGGAACATGTGTTTTATATCTCTCACATTGTCAGTGTTTATGCTGATAATAAACCACACAAGTGTGGTAAGGCATAATGTCCTTAAAATGATTTGAAATAGATATCTTGCTAAATGTCTTCTTGGCCATTGCTGTGGATAACTTGGCAGATGCTGAAAGTCTAAATACAGCTCAGAAAGAAGAAGCTGAAGAAAAGGAAAGGAAAAAGAATGCGAGGTAAAATAGATGGGCATGTTGAACCAGCAGGAGAGGGAAGGAGGAGGGTACTCAATTCTTCCATGAGGTTTTTTTTTAGATGAATGTCTTTACCAACTTCAAAATGTGCTGGACTCAGGAAAAAAATAAAAGGGTTTGTCTAGACATTAAAATAATAGACAAAAAATATAATTTTAGATAAAAGTTAGGTAGTAATTGGGGTGAATTAAGAATGTAATGATAAACCAACTGATATTTAAACGTTGCAACAATAGGATTTATTGTGCAATTAGCACAAGAATTTATCTGTTGTTGCCAGTGCACAGCTCCCTGTGGAATCAGTTCTCTAAGCCTTATATAGACAAGTAGAAAACTTTCTCTTGAAATCAGTGCAAGCCTGTTGAAGTCAATGAAAGTTGTTTGTATGAGTCCAAGGGCACAGTTTATCCCTCTAGAAAGGAGTAATGATCATGCATTGAATGTTTTAGGGATTAGCCTCTGGAATTATATTCAAAATAATAATCTTTTAAATGGATCATTGCATTAAAGTGCAGTAGATTTTATTGCTCTGACACCTGCAGCTGTACAAAATATTTCAAATATTTTATTATAAGTATTTCAATTTTGCATAGAATTGGTATAGTTCACTTAAAATTGTCTCTCTTTACGTGGCATGCTTTGTAATTGTTATTGTATTGTTTTATAGAAAGGAGAGTCTGGAAAATAAAAAAAGTGAGAAGTCAGAAGGTGACCAAAAGAAGCCCAAGGATAGTAAGGTGTTTATCCTAAAACTTGTCTCTTTTCTAAGATGAAATTTTACTGATTTTGGTAGGGAGTACTTTGTATTATGCATTGTACAATTCCTTTTATGAGCCCATCGTCCCTACATTTTTTTCCAGGTGAAGGAAACTTAGTTCTGATGCTTTGCATCCTCACAGTGTCTCTTAAACCAGAAAAATCCTTTTGGTTCCAGGATATCCTGAGAGAGGAAGCTTTTAGAGAACAAAATAATTAATGTTAGAAAAATGTGGTTTTATTCTTAGCATCTCTGAAGGTATTTTGCTTGATAAGTCCAATGAGATCAGTGAATGATAAACTCTTAGAGTGTTCAAACATTCTTGGTAGATTTTATCAAAGTGTATTGGTTCTATTCTTATTGTGATTTACACAGCTAGAGAAATGTGGATACTATAGAAAAATAATTTTTGAAAAGTAAGTAATAAAACATCACCTCCCCTATGTTCTTAGAGTTACTCTGCTTCAGAAAACTCACTTCTCTGACTTCAGAGGCTTATTTGGTTTGCTTTCTGTGGGCTTTGTACTCTATATTAAAATTTATTTTTCTTCCTGTGCATCCCTTTCATTGCTGTAGGTGACAATTGGTGAATATGGAGAAGGAGAGGATGAGGATAAAGATCCCTATCCCCCCTGTGATGTACCAGGTATGTGAATACTAGCTAGAAACACATTTAAGTTTGTTTGCTAAAATATCCTAAACTTGCTCTTGGTGAACATTAAATCAATTCCTTTGAAGCCAGTGAAGTTGTGCTCTCTTATCAGTGGATAAATGGGCCTAAGTATTATCTTTTTCTGCAGCTTCCTAGACAGTACAAGCAGCATTTGAGAGTTAATATTGTGAGCCTCAGGACTGTTTTGGTAACACTATCTTGATGGGAGAGCAAATTCTAAACTTCTCTGAAACATTTGGCAAAAGAGGACATTCCAGGGCTGATGGGTGTTTGGTCATTTTTTTCTTGGCCCAGTGAACATACTTATCTGAAAATCAGTTCTGCCTGATTGTCTGGATGCATGGCACAGAAACCTGTCCTGAATTTTGAGCACACAGTGCTCACCCAGTGCCCAGAGCTCAGCACTCAGCTCAGGCATGGACATGCTGCCAGGGCTGAGCTGAACTGGGACTCCAGAGGAGTCCCCAGGTGAGGCTGCTCAGGACCAGCAAAGCCTGTTAATGCACTCATGCACACACCCACATGTGCACAGCACCCTGTGTGAGAGCTTGTAACGATATTTGGATGTTCACATATTGGTTTATAGATTTTTAGAGTCATACTACAAGTGTGTATTTCTTATAAGCCATGTGTATTGTCATACAAGCTGTGCTTTTGTATTGTTATGAACAAAACCTTGATATTTTTCAGTTTATAGTAAAAAGAATGTTTAACCTAAAGTAGGTGAAGATGAAGAAGATGAGGAAGATGAGCCAGAGGTACCAGCAGGCCCACGTCCCCGTAGGATATCAGAACTCAACATGAAGGAGAAGATAACACCTATCCCTGAAGGGAGTGCCTTCTTCATCTTCAGCAGCACCAACCCGTAAATATGATTTTGAAAAATATTGGTTTAGACATCAAGGTTTAGCAGTGAAGTAACAGCCCTCCTTCTAGGGAGACCAGGAGTAGAAATCCAGTGTCTTCAACAGAAAAGAGATTGGCTTCCCTCCTAAAATTTTCTGACTGACTTGGTAAATGAGAAGAATTTGAAAAACATGTTATTTTTCTTCCCACTGTTGAAGATAATAGCATTTTGTACATGTAGTCTGAGTTCTCAGAGGTCTGCAAAGTACCTTTGAGGTGTATTATCTATGTACTATGTTTGTCACTGGATATAACAGGTCTGAACATCTGCATGAGACAGAATTTCTAGTAACCCTAGTAACCTTTGTGGAGGATAAACCAGAAAAAGAGAAAAGTAGGAGAAAGGTTGCACATTTTCCTCTTAGGGTAACAGCATTTCCTAGATTCAAACAAGCATGAAAGAAAAAGACAAATTATTTCAAAATATCAAGAACTGTAATAGTTGGATTTTGGGGAGACAGTGGAATCTTTCACCACTTTAGTCTAACTCCAGAGCATTTGGAGTTCTACCCTGGTGAAGACAACAAGCTTGACTAGTCAGTAGAAGTCCTTACTTAATATTTATTTGGCATGGGAGAATGCTGCCTTTCAGTGATAGAGGCCATCAAGTTTAGAAGATCAAGATAAAATGTTTTGGATACAAAATCATTAAGTTTGTTGAACATTTCAAATTCTTTCAGCTTCAACTAACACTATGTATTCTTGGTCTAAAATGGCCAATTTGCTTAACTAAGACACACCACACTCCAAACATCTACTTAATAACAGGAGAAAAAATTTTAGCTGAGAACCTTCTGAGTCTTCATCAGAATTTAGACAACTTCAGTGTTAGTCAGTTATGAACCTGATCCTGCCTTTTTGTCAGTTTAATCCCAGACCTGCTCTGTATTTGTGATTACTTTGAGCTCAGTGGCTCTAAGCACATGCACAGTTACACTTCATGTCATGTGGCTAAAGCCTGGCAGCTCTGGAGCCTTCAACACCCACTTGTTCTGTAATTCTATAAGAAAATCCTTGTAGAGATTCTGATTTGAGTTGAGTCCTAAGTAGCACAAGGAGCTCTGCAGCCTAAGCTGCATCTCTCAAGATGAGTAATTTTGACAACTTCAGTGAGAATCAAATTGAACTGGGGATCTGGAATGATTTATTATCTAGCCCTGGTCTTTCTGGCCTGTGACTGCACGTGCACAGGGCTACAAGCACTGGAACTTGTGGTGTTCATCACCCAATAGAAACCAACCCCTCCTAGATGGCTTTAAGTGCATCTTCACTAGGGGTGAATTGGATTTTGAATTTATTTACATTCTATGGAATCAGACCGATGGCTTCAGGAGTTTTATTGCTTCTAGCTGCTGATTGTTGCTCTGTTCCATCAGTGCTGGCAGAGTAACAGAAAACATGTTGTGTATTATCCATCTGCTGAATTCTGTGTGTATTTCTGTATCTCCTCTTTAGAATTCGAGTGGGATGCCACAGACTTATCAATCACCACATCTTTACCAATCTCATCCTTGTCTTCATCATGCTGAGCAGTGTTTCCTTAGCAGCAGAAGATCCAATTCGCAGCCACTCTTTTCGAAATAATGTAAGCATTTCATTTTTGTCTGAAGATAAATATACCCTCACAGATACAATCCTTTGGGTCTAGTACCTTGTTTTTAATTTTCATGTTAAAAACCAGTCCTTCTTCTTTTTCAAGCTATACATTTATATTCCTTTTGCTCTAAGAAGCATATATCTTTAAAGACAATTGACTTTATTGATGGAACATCATGAGTATCAGAAGTGTTTATTATTTACATAATGCTTTTTCTGTGACTATAAATATATCAGGATAAAATATTCTCAAGCTGAATAGAATATCTATAATTTTCATATTTTTTCCTACTTTGCAGCTGGTGTACCTGATGTGCAATTCCTGAATCACTCTTACTGCCTCACAGTGTTTGATGCTGATTTAAAAATGCCAGTTAAAATTATCACTGTTTATCATGTTTGGAACAGACTCTGATGTGTCCTCTCTTCACTGACTCTATTATGTGGCCTTGGGGCACTTGGATGATCCCTCTGTTAGTGAGTGTAGGGATTCATGAGGGTGTTACCTCCTCTCTCAGAGTGTTACCTCCTCTCTCAGAGAAGCTCTTGTGGCCACTCTGAGGGGTTTGAGCTACCCACCACGTTGGACTCAAAGACATTTGGATTCTTGATTGGCTGCATCAGAAACTAAACAAACCTCACTTTTCTCTAAACACACATGTAAGAGGAGGATCAGAGCATGCCCAGCTCTTGCCTTGACTCATAGAAAAATGCCATTTTTGCCTAAAAACCATTAATTTCAGTAATGTCTCTATTAATCAGTATAATTGTAGTTTATGTGGGGACTAAACACCTGTGTCCTCCCAAAACAAATTCTTGAATTTGTTTAAGCACATTTTAAGTGCTTAATCTAGTGAGAGACTTAACTACTACTCAAAAGCACAATTATTAGACAGAGAAACCAAAATTAATCCACTCTCATGACCATGGACTTGTTGCACTCGATTCAGCTGTGTAGCAAGACTCTCACATTCTTGTGAGTTGGGTTTGCTTTGGGTTAGGTAGGAAATGGCTGAGATGGTGCAGCTTGGTAGTGGTCTGTGGGGACTGTGGGGATGCTTTGACAGAACTTCCAGCCCTCTCCTGTTTTAGAGACAAAGTGATTTGTAGAGATGCTCACAGAGTCAGAGAAACTCTTCTGCATCCTGCAGGACAGGCAGCCCTGCTGAGGCTGCAGAGGTTGTATCTCTCTGGTTCTTGCTGGTGTTGGTGCAACCTCTGAAAGTCTTTTGGCTGCTGTTGGCATTCTCTGAACTTTCCAGTAAGTTTAGTAAAAACCAAAAAGCTAAAACTTCTTTCT